>JABFPM010004063.1:0-13271 GCA_022817325.1 Idris sp. 1 HC-2018 | reverse complement strand
CAAATATTAAGCGCTGACGCGCTATCGTTTTATTGATCATATCTACAAAACTACTTCGAATTTTTACTTAAAAATTTAACAGCATATTTCTTTTGAGTCACAGATTCGATTTCTGCAATAAAAAAAAAATCGATTTTTTCATCGGTCTAAATGTATTTCCCCCCTTAACTCATTGAAAAAAATGTTTCTATAGAACAGAATTTTGTGAATAATTATATCCCCTTCATAAAACTAAACTTAAAATTAAAAAATATGTTATTTGATTTGTATTAATATCGATACAGTTATTGTTGATACTTGATCGAAGTAATTGTTGTTTATTTAAAATTATTTTAAAATAATCAATTTTTAAACTTGCTATTTACAAATTAACTACAACTAATTAAAATTTCTTTTGCAGTTATCCTTTTTATATTGGGAATTCACAGAAAAGTGATAGCTCCAAGCATAATCACTCAACGTGCTAGGAGTGTTTTGGGTGATTTTAATATGAGCTGTGATGACACGGGAAAACTCATTCTCAAACCAACAAGACCGCCGCATCCTCACGAAACTTAATCATCAAAAAAGCAACAAAAAATTGAATATGTATATAGACGAAAAAAAGGAGTGTTTTATAGTACAATAGGGAAAAATTAATTGCATTCCTACATGCATTCCCACGCCAAATGTTTATAATTATTGTACGCGTGAACACTCTTATGACTTGTTCGATCAAACAAGTGATTTTATATATATATATATAAAATATATTAGATATATATATATATATATATATATCTAATGTCGTTATTCGACAGACGTGTCCTTTCAGTCTCGCGAAAAATCATTTCCAATAATCGTGCGACTCACTAATGCAACAACATTTGTACATAAGAATAGAACATCATCGTGATAAAGCAATTTTAAGATCCTAGATTGTATATTTTATTGTTGTTACGATGCTACAATTGTTTACTTAAATATTTTCGAAACTCTTTTTTTCAATCTCCAATTTATATTAAAAAACAATAGACCTAATTTTTTTTTTGAATTAAAATATCGATTTTTTTAAAATTTAATTTAATACTTATATAAATATGTTAAAATGTAAATCAACTCTCAATTAAGATTAAATAAAAATTGTTTGGATGAATAATAACAATGTACTTATCTTTTACTTTACACATTAAATTTATTTTTTCCCATATAATAAACCATATCAATTTTATTTTTATATTTGATAAAATATAATTAAAATATCTTGTACCAACTTCTATACATGCAAACTTAAACTAAAGTTCTTTTTAGTTTCACATTTACGAAGTTTTCTTTTTTTAAATCATGATTAAAATTTACATATAAAAATATAATTATTTTGCTTGAAAAAATCAGTAACTTTATAATTTTTAACTACTGAGAATAAAAATTGCACATTTATATTTTTATACATAAATTTGTGTGATAAGATAAGTTCACCATAAAGAAAATCTTTGTTAAATTTATTTTAAATTATCTTAAATTTTCATAAATACATACATCATTTATATGTATTACATATTAATTACAAGTAAACTCCACATATGACATGAAATCACATTTATTTACAATGAATGATTCATTTATTATTTTTTTTCCAATAAATATAACTATAATAATGATATTTATACATCTACACGTATAAACGAATGTACACAAAGCCATAAAATGTTTTAGTTTTTCTTTTTTTTTCATGTTTCGCAAATAGTTTTCTACTTATTTTGCAAACGATAATTGCAAAATTACGCTTTGACAATTAAAATCGTCCCTTCACAGTGAGAACTTTAGGTTTTAATATATCATGTAATCCTTAATACTTCGGTGTGATATAAATGTTTAAAATATCAGCATTATTATAATAGTTTACGGAACAGTCATTTAAAACTGCACCTAATTTTGTCAAAAAAAAATATCAAATCTAAATCAAACTATTTTCACATATATTTTTTTTCTTAGATCAATTTTTGCTGTAATATTTTATCCGTAAAAACTAATATTGGACATATAATTATATATATTATATATATATTTATGTAACGTGTGTGAGTGTTGCAAATATGTGTGTAATTCTAATTATGTTTATATGTGAATCAATCGAACTGAACAGCGATTGATATAATTTCATATAACAAAATACAAATTTGTACACGATTTGTTAACATTTCAGTGCTATGGTTTTTGAGCGACAAATGGCATCAGTGAGCCCATTTGACTCAATCCAAGTTGAATGTGTTGCATATGAACTTCAACGGAATTGCGAAAAACTTGCTGATTTGCAGGGCTTAATTTAGATTTTATTTGTTCCATCGTTCCTTGCAAAACTTTTAATTCATATGCATTACGATCTGAGTCAGATAGACACTAGAAAAAACAAAAAAAAATTATTTAATAAAATATATAAATTAAATGGAGAATCAACATTTGGAGAATTTAAATTACAAATATACCTTTATTTGTAGCAAAAGTGCAGTCAAATCAATTACGAGTTTGTTCATTCTTGTTGGTTCTTTTTCGTTCATCATATTGACTCTGGCCACCACTTCAGATGCTTCTTGACGACACTTTTCACGAAGGTGAGAAGGTGCCAGCATTGCAGCGACACTTGGTTCTGGAGCAATTTCCTGACAAAGTTCTTGCACTTCGTTCAAAAATTCTTGCAGATCAGAGTTCATTTTTTCTAAATCAACCACAACCCTGTAAAATTATAATATACAATTAAATAAATCAAATGTTTGAAACAACTGAAAGCTGGTCATTCAAACATACCCTGCGTATTTCTTCTCAAATTCTGCTGATAAGGGCTCTCCAAAAGATCGACTTTTTTCAGCTTCACTATTCATGTCCTTCAGAACATTTATTTTACTCTTTTTAGCTGTGAGAATTTTGTTCACCTTAACCATGTGTTCCAATAATTTTATTGGATAGCCATTCATGGTTGCTCCAATGTGTGTTTTCTTAGGGATCGCAGCATTGGATATTAAGGGATCATTATTCAATCGAGGTGACATGACTTTGAATGCGTAAGGTGGCGAAGGCACATACTGTATGTTTCTTGGCCGGAATTTGTGGGCGAATGATGCGACACTTATGGTTTCTGGTGGTTCATTCGACTAAAATATAAAATCATTATGATATACTTTAAATATAAAAGGATTTCTTTTTTAAAATTTAATTATATGTTTTCAGAAATCTTACCAAAACTTCGTAGTCTGGTACACTGTGAGTACCCAAACCAGCTCTTTCAAAAGTAATTCTGTATGTATTATTACTTGTGTCTACAGCATCGATGCTACCAGTAAATAAGCCATCTTGTGGTTTTCGAAGTCGTGCTGTAACTTTCGTTCCTAAAAATAGAAATTTAATTTCAATAAAGAGAAAATTATTAGATTTATTTATATAATCTATATAAGTTTATTTTTATATTAAAGTTATACCAATAACAAGCTGTAGTGGAATTTCACTTGGCAAATCTTTAAAACTATGAACGTCTGAAGTTTTTCTCTGCTGCAGCATACGAATTTTCATTCTTTTGCGTTCAAGTTCTCGTCTTTCCTCTTCAAAGAATGCTTGAGAACATCTTCGTGGTTTTCCCATCATGCGACGTACTTTGCACCACTCGACTCTTGTTAATTTTCGGGTTTTTAATTGTGGAAATGATTCTTTCAAACAAATTGTAAAATCGTTGTCACCTTCAAATAATGCTCTGTAAAGAAATGCCAAAATAAAAGTAAGTTTTCATTTTTATGTTGTAAACAATAATATTGAATTAAAAAAAATATACATACTTATCAATATTGCTATAAAACCACTCATAACAAACCCATTTGTGAGCTTTAGGTAATTTCAATAAATTTCTTAATCTCATGCCAATCTTTTGTCCGATTTTACGATCAGGTGATGACGGTCGAGCACGTTTATCCATTTCAGATTTAACTGGAGATGACATCGATGTTGATTGTTTCGTCGGAGTATCGTCAGATCTTCTTAAGTCGTGTGTTTTTTGTATTCGTTTAACAGGGGATGGCTTTGTAAGTTTTCTCGGTGAAGTTTTTAATTCCATTATTCCCGGTTCTTTTTTTATTCTAAAATTTTTACAGAGATGTAAATTAATTATTAAAAAACCTATTAATACTTTGATTAAATATCTATCGTGACAATTAAATGTTTTTAAATTACCTGTGATGAGGATGATTAACTAAAATGTCATCGTAAAATAATTTATTCTTTTTTCGAATTCTGGCAGGCATCCCTCTTCGATTCAAAACTTGTAATGGTTGGGTCGGTGGATTTGGTTTTGGAGGAGGTTTCGTCCCGACTCTTTGAAGCCCTAAAGCAGCTGGACCAAGCTCAGGCATTGGCTCAGATTCGTCGGTTTCCATATTCGAATCCATTGAATTATTCGAAATAGCTTGATCGTCTAGATCCATCATGTCATCAGGTAATTCAGTTTTTATGTTTTCTATGGACGGATAGCCTCCGTTTTTTATTGACAACAAAGTCTCAGCAGATTCATCTGAAAATAATAAATAATGTATACAAACTTAAAAAATAATAATTTAGTTTTCATTATTAAAAAAAAAAAAACACATAAAAATTCCCCCATTATTGCATTATAAAATCAATAAAATTTATTTTTTATTTCTATAAAATTCATAATTATTTTTTAATTTTACTTTTTTAATTCAATTTTACTTGAATTCAAAAAATCTTTAAACTAAAACAATATCAATTATCTGATATGTTGTTATTATTCAGAGACTCTCTACATCAATTCAAACTGTATTTTGTTAATAGAAACAGATGTTTTATTCTGAAACAAGGTTCAAAAAATGTAATCAAACACGAAAATCAGCTGATTTACAATTTATTGACCTATTCTGTCGACTTGTTTCAATTGTAAACGTCATCAACAAACACAGTTGTTGCATTAAAAATGCCATTTTTCATTCAAACGAAAACAACATAACCAAAATAGTGCATCATTAATTTGAAACGAAAAAATTGTGTGCGTTAAGTTGCACGAGCTTTTGTACCAACTAATATCATTTTGGAGAATAACAATCATTACAAAAAAAGTTTCACCACCAACGTCAATTGATGAACGTGAAATTTTGAAATTCGACATATTTGAATCGCACTGCTAAGCTAATTTTTGAAATTTTAAACTGGTTCCAATAGATCAAAATTCAAATAAAAAACGCGCCCTCAACGTGATTTCATGACTATGCATTTAAACCTCTCGGTATATGTTGTACTTTAGTAATTCATTTTCACGCATTTAAACTTACTTTTTCGTAATTTTCAAAACGTATTTTATAAATTATGAATGCAAGATTACTTACTTTCAATCGAGTCAGCCATGTTGACGATCGAGGTTTACTAGTACATCGTATGTTTACAAGTGTTTCACATTTCCGCCGCCAAATTGCGGTTCAATTCCGCATTCCAATTGACAACGGCGAAATAAACTTTTAAAAAATCAAAACATACTGTTTAGACAACAAATTTCAATTCAAATCAAGTGTTATAATAAATTACAAAAATCAAAATAATTCATAAAATACAAATAAAATTATTTATTTTTCCAAAAAATGTGCAAGATAAGGTTGTTTGAACGGAAGTTGAACTGGTCAAGTTTCGTGTTTTCTTTTTTTCTTTTTTTTATAATGCGTTATAACATAACCTTGTTTTGAAGATATAGAAATAAAAATATTTTTGTTACATTTTAAAAATTAAAAATTGTTTTCAAGCAAAATGTGGAAATTATTTATGCAATATAAAATTTAATTATGATTAGAAATTAGCTTGGTCGTATTTGAGTGGAACATTTCTATTGGTCGAAAAGAGGTTGGTATTGCAGATTAAACGATATTTGTGATTGGTTGATACCTTTTGCATATTCTCTAAAAACTCTCCAAAACATTTACAGACGCGTACGAATTTGTGAGAAATAAAATTATATTCAGATGAGCAAATAGAACATACATATATATATAGGTATATAATATATGTATATATTATACTACAAATATTTCAACATTTACATTAAAGATATTACAAAATATCAGTAATTATTTAGATAAAAATAACTAAATTTTATGCACACCATCATGAGTCAAAAATATTTAATATCAATGTAAGTATTTAATAAATGTTTTCATACTTGTAAATAAAAATAATCAAATTTAAGATTGGATACAATTTTATTTAATGCTTATAATTTTTACAGGTATCAAATGATCTGATAAAAAAATTTAAGAAACTGTAGCATTTATACAGTTTATATGTAATCATCTAGTTTATCCTAGTAATAAGTTGGTTCATTCTGTTGACAAGCCTGACCGCTGTCAAAGTAAACGTCGGGCGCTTTGATATAATAAAATCGCCCACCAACAGTAGCACCACTCAGTGCAATTGCAGTGCAACATCAGACAAGTGTTTTTATCATGTACGACTGAGCATCGTCCGCATTTTGATCTCTTTACATCCAAGCAGAAAGGCCCGAAAAGCGTCTTTTTCGTCAATCCCTCTGCATCGAACATGGAGAGTTTCAACGACACAAATTCACATGATATTACGAAAAACCATTTACCAAAGCGATGCAACAACCAGTGGGTCAGACTCAACGTCGGCGGCACGCATTTTCTAACCGCGAAAACCACGCTCACACGCGACCCAAACTCTTTTCTGTATCGACTTTGTCAGGAGGACTCCGACCTTATTTCGGACAGGGTTAGTTTTGACAATTCAAATCCATAACACACGTTTTTGAGAATTTTATACAAATGTATTTGTTTTTATGTTGTCAAATAAAATTTGTTTGTTTATTTATTTATTTATTTTTTTTCGAACAAGTTTAAAAAAGTTGTTTTTTATCAACATTAAAACGGAGCAATGCTCCATTTTAGCTGAAAAAATTGTACCGAGTTACAAGTAGAATAAGTCGATTGATCCCGTGTGACATACTTCAAATGGCGTATTCTAAAAAGTTGTTTACTATAGTTTGTAAATTGTCAGGCTTTTAGATATGATTATACAATTGTTGTGGTGTGCTAGGATAATAATTGTTGTCATAGTTGGCCAGAGAAAATTAATTAGATACGAATAAAACGAAAGAAATTGATTTTTGTACACTGAGACAGGAAATTGTTTCGCATTATTGATTTCAGTCTATTTTTTTTCGAATTGAATGAACGATTAGTAGAAGATATATTGTGTTAATCATGTGAACAGTAAAAAGTATAGAATGAAATTCATTATACTTTTATTATATATATATTGTATAATTTGCGTTAAATGAAACAATTTGTTAAACTTTTTTATATGTAAATTTAATAAAGAACGAAATTATTTTTATTACATTTTTATATTTCAATTAACGTTAAAAAGTTATATTGATAAACGCAAAAGTTTTCCAATGTTATAAAGTTGGAAAACTGTAGTTTACTTATGTTCTTTTAATAAAAATGTTAAACTTTATATTTTAAATATTTAAATTGAAAATCATGAAATCTTATTAGAACTTTAAAATATTTTAAAGATTTTTAATAAAAAGTGAAAGAATTTTAATGTTTGATCTATTTGCAATTATTATATTTTGAAATTTTAAATAAAAAATGTATAAAATATAACACTGCTAAAAGGTAATACAAAATATCCCAAGATAACACATATTTTATTTTATGTAACTTGTTAAAATTGTTATACAATATAGGTATATATACATTTATATTAGCTCTAATAAATTGATGAATATGTGTTACATAACACTTATTTATATTATTCTAACTTACAAGTATAAACATTAACATTATATAAATAATGAATGTGCATTTTTGTTAACGTTACTAGTAAAAAATCTCAATTTTATTAGAATTAACAAAGAAACAAAATAATATTGTTCACATTTTATTGAATTACGTCGCAATCAAAAATATGTTTGCAACCGTAAAATATATCCTTTCACGTTGGATTGCTAATAACATACGTCATATCATAGTATATAACAACAAAGATTTATATAAAAACAAATTTTATCCGGAAAATAACAAATAATGTTGTCAATAAATTTAAGTTTTTAAGGACCTTTAAAATATATTTTTCAATTGTCAATAGGATGAAACTGGAGCATACCTTATAGATAGAGATCCAACTTACTTCAGTCCAGTTTTAAATTATTTGCGACACGGAAAGTTAGTAATAAATAAAGATTTGGCTGAAGAAGGAGTCTTAGAGGAAGCTGAATTTTACAATATCACCGAACTCATTAGACTTGTCAAAGAAAGGATTATGATTCGAGACACTAGGACTGTTCGTGAATCCAAAAAGCATGTCTACAGGGTGATCCAGTGCCACGAAGATGAGCTCACGCAGATGGTTTCTACTATGTCAGATGGCTGGAAATTTGAACAGGTTTATATTTACACTTATAAAATGATATTTATTAAAAAAAATGTTTCTTAATACACAAAATATTTTTCAGCTTATTAACATAGGCTCCCAGTATAATTATGGTAACGAAGATCATGCAGAATTTTTATGTGTTGTGAGTCGGGAATATGGACCAAGTCAATTATCAAGTAAAGAACAGGAATCCACGGATCGCGTAAAGGTACCAATGACTCGTTCCACTTTCCCCAACTTTGGTCAAAGTAGTATGTCATAATTTCGATTTTTGACCTCATACAAATGTTATCTGCTTTTTTTGTTTTATCATATGGTTTTATTATATACATGTTAAAATTACTATTTAATCCTCAAGCATAATTATTTAGCTCACTTAATACTTAATTTATATATACACATTCATACGTAGTCGTTTTTATAAAATTTTAGCCAAAGATTTAATTAATTTTTTACTTAGATTGTAATGCTTGTGTTCATAATTATGATAATTGATTGATAAAATTTTGTTCGCATCGCATCATAGTTTTATCAGCAGCTTTAAAGTTTTTTTAAAAATATTTATAACCTGTGCAGACAATGTAAAATTATTGAGAACAAATGAACTCGAATTTTTATAACATTTCAATTTATTAATAAAAAAGAAATAAGAGAACATATGTATATTGTAATTGTATACCGAAGAATAATTTAATTTTTTAAATAAAGGGCATTGTCTATATACAAAGTCCAATATAAATCGATTTCTGCATTTTTTTAAATGAATTTTTATAAACAATATACCTATTAGTTTTTAAACAAAATGTATTTTTCTAATAAGGTTCATCACTTGTATAGCTACTAATATTTTGCTTTGCATACTTTTATAAACAGAGTTGGATTTATAACTAAACTAAATTAAAATTGATTATGTGTTATTTTATAACATTATCCTTAATAGCATAAATTTAATTATGAACTAAAATCAATTATGCATAAAAGTTATAATTTATGAATCCAACTTTGATGTCATCCACAAATAACTTGGGAAACAATTTAGAAGTTAATATTGTGAAATTCAAATACTCAAAAAAAAATTACTGTGGTTTACTATCAAAATATGCAACGACATTGGCGACACGCCAAATAAATGTGATCACTTCACGATATTATATATTAAACTCAAACGTACAATACAATTTTACAATGCGACATAATACAATCATTTTAACAATTATCTCATTCATTAATTCTAGTTTTTAAGTCATATTTAATAATCTCAATTTTAATAATACAATTATTACAATTCCAATATAAAAAATAATACTCAAATGTGATCTCATTTTTGTGTATATTCTTAAATTTTAACGTTATCTTTATTATTACTTTGAATCAAATTTAAATTCAGTTTACTTACATATATTGCATGCGCATGTATAATGTCTAATTATCATTACAAAACAGGACATACATATAGTTATATAGGCATTATTTTATACAATCATATCATATAATTATGATTATTATTGTAAACGCATGTTTAATCACTGAATAAAGAATTTCGTTTCTCTTATTGGTTTGGTTACTTCCTGTCCTGTGTTTTGCATGATTTTGTTATTGCATGTTAAAAATGGTTGTTTTTTTTTTGGGTTAATAATACTTAAATGGGAAATTTAAATAAAAGATGACTAAAAAAAATAATATTAAATGTCTAAACGTTTTTTAATATTTTGGGATTTTAATGTCTTGGGTTTTTATGGTTTTTAATATTAATTATTTTAGTAAATGCACTTTACATTATAATTTTATTACGATGCTTGAAATTATTTATTTTATAAATTTTATTTTGTGTTAATATTTTAAGTCTTTATCAAATATACAAGAAATTTAAATGTACACAGATATTTGTATATAAAAATTGATTGATTTAAAATTAATACTATGATAATTAAAATTTTAAAATCATAAATTATAACGTTTCTCTTTTAGGTTTTGCAGCAGAAAGGTTCGCGCATGTAATATCTAGTCTCTCTTCTTATTCTCTCGTCTTCTAATTCCAACTGCAACTGCAAAATGAAGAGTCTTATGTTTCCGTTCTACAACTTCGACCACGACGTTAAGCCCAACACTTTGCTTTGCACTTTTTTATGTAAAAAAGAATAAAAAATACAAAAAATAATCCTTTCAAAGGATAAATAGTGAAAGAGGAGATATATTATTGTAAGAAAAAATTAGAAAAAGATGAGTACACAAAGGACGATCAAACTTAAAAGTTTGATAAAAATCAGAGAAAAATTATAAATAAACTGACATGACTTGCACGAAAAACTTAGATTTTAGAAAGAAAAAATTTAAAAAAAGGAAACAATACATTCTGTCTCAGAGATTTTATTAAAAGTGACACTGGAACTAGAACATCATGTTCAAAAACAAAGGCTGAACATTTTCAAAACAAGTCATCGCATATTTAGGATGAATGTATAATTAAAGGACAATAGCATTTAAGAAACTCATGTTTTTCGTACGAATTTCTACTTATATATGGGTATATATACTCGATCGTGCATATATATATAAACATATATACTACTGATATCAACATCTTGTAGGAATCTATAGGTATATGTTATTGCCGTCGCGTATATTGATGATTGGTTCCCCGAATAATCTGCTATATAATTTGCAAATTTTTAAACAATAAAATCTTTTAAAGTATGAATCTAAAATAAAAATAAATTAATACAATTTTGATAAATAATTGATTCAAAGTTAATAAAAAGAAACAAAATTAATAAATTTAAACAAATTACAAATGTGTTATAGCTCTAAGATATAAAATAAATTAGAATAATTTTTGTTAATTAACAATGTTTTAATTTTCACAAACAGAAAACAAAGTGACTTTCAACTAAATCCCTCTGAATCGTTTGGTTTGGGAGACTTTTTCTTTTTGTATACCTTGTTTAGGTTGACCTTTTTTTTCGATATCTCAAGTTTTTTTGCAAACTTAATTTTTTTAAAGAAAATGTAATTTCTGTGTTAGAAAACACAGCTAATTTTTTTCGGTAGCTCTACTG
Organism: Idris sp. 1 HC-2018; assembly: GCA_022817325.1. Classification (NCBI taxonomy): domain Eukaryota; kingdom Metazoa; phylum Arthropoda; class Insecta; order Hymenoptera; family Scelionidae; genus Idris; species Idris sp. 1 HC-2018. The sequence continues at coordinate 1,794 of JABFPM010004063.1, read as the reverse complement.
TCACATCTGAGGTTTCGCACATTTTTTTAGGAAATTGGAAAGAAGAGAAAGTGCACGGTCCCCATGACAAATGGTGGTCTTTTGTCCAAATTCCATTTCGTAACTCTTTCGGATTAACACTTTTTTATGCTTTCTGAGGCATTTTACTATCAACTAGATTAATTTTTAGTAGAGCCTTCGAATGAGTTTTCACAAGTTTCTTCAGAATATATCGGTTCTATAAAAAATAATTCATTGTATTTTTTAATTAAAAATTAAATTTAAATAAAATTTCTTACAATTTTTTCATATAAATTTGGAAGTTTTTAAATAATTGTACATTTTCTTTTTATCACATTTCTATTCCATTTTCTTAAAAACTTGTTAGATTTATGGTGCTTTCTTTTTGTATTAGATGTTTTGCAACATTTTTGCAACACCTCGAAAATATTTAAAAAAGCCTTCAAACTTAAATAAAGTCTTTAATTACAATTATAAAGATTTATTACTGTCAATAATGTAATTATGTTTTTCAAATATCTAATTAATTGCCTTATGAAAAATTTTTATTTCATACGATTTTTACATAATTTTACATTTTACTGTTCTTAAATAAAAGCTAGAAAATAAACTTTCGTAGCTTTCTTCATCACTTTGTGCCTCTAAATGCAGATTAAAAATTGTCCGGTATACACTACGGCAATAATTCGACAATGTATTTGTATCAAATTGTATAAAGTCGACCTGTTTGTTCGTATCTTTGATAATCTGTACATTAAGATTCAAAATACCTTCGCACTGCCGCCTTGAAAACATAATATTTGTAAAACTTAATACAATAAAATTGTCCGACAATTCAAACTGTGCGACCACACAAATGTTATGATGATGTAAAGCCATCAGTGCGATGTAGATAATTACGCAAATGAGTATATTATAGTTAGGCCTAAAACTAATTACAAACTTTATTTTTAATTGTTAAAAAACAGACCGAATATATTATGTGTAAAAAGTGCAATATAATTTTTTTTAAACGTGCGTTTTGTTTCAAACGAAAAATCAACAATGTACTTACAAACAATGACCGAAAATTTCTTTAAGTGAAGACTTCAAGAATTAAATTTTTTCTCTTCCAGTTTTTTTAATGCAACTTAACACTTATTCATAAAATTGTCCCTTTCGTTCTTTTTTTTCATTTATTTAAATAATATGTTGTAAAATTGAAAATAATTTTTTTTTGCCTTGCGATTACAAACCTCTGTGTTCTTTTTATAGCCGATAGTTTGTAATAAACCTTTGTAACTATTGCTCATTGTTTTTTGTGATTCATTTTTCATTGAGTATTTTAAGGATCTCGACTTTTATATTTCGTAGCTTTATTTAATGTATTAATGTGTTTTTCCAACATCAAATATACATTACTTCCAAGTATTTTTGCTTACCAAAATTCAACCGTGGAGTAAAAAAAAAATTATGTATAATTGAAAGATTATAAAATAGACTTTCAGTTTAAACTGTAGCAACAATGTTTGATTTACAATAGTTAATTTTAAATGTATAAGTCAGAAAACAAATTAATATTGTCCGAGATCTACGAAAAAATACTCTGGACAATATGTGTAAACGTATTTTGTGTCACTTTGTCGACAAATATATGTACGGTATAAGTGCGATTACGCTGCATAAAAACGTGGTCTCAAAGACTTCGATAGCAGAATGGATTATACAAATATAGTATAGATGAATAAAATGAAGGAAATATAACGGTTGCTCGACATAAAATGTGATGAAAAACGTTGTATTCAAATTTGTCAG
>JABFPM010004062.1:0-13271 GCA_022817325.1 Idris sp. 1 HC-2018 | reverse complement strand
ATTATTCACTAAATGTTTATATTTTTTCTTGTTATCAGTTTTAGTAACAAGCTGAATCTTTAACAGTAAGTTCCTTTCTTTAAATTTTATATTTGGATAAAAATTTAGAAAGTTCTGATTAAAAAAAAATTAAAAATTTCGTAAAAGTAATTTTTTTATTAATATTTTTTATACAATTAATTAGTTTAATAAAAAAATATTCAGTATTTCATTGATTATTTATTGTTTTTAGAACATTTACATATTAACTCACCTTAGGCTAGGTTTACGTCCCTTAAGTGTAGATGTACATCTATACTTAATAATTTGCAAAAAATAAACTGTTTTGTATTATTGGTTTGTATTTTTAACGCATTTTTGCAAGGAAAATTTAATAACATTATTTACTTCAGCTAATTTTGTACAACTGACAAATTTTGAATTATTAATTTTATAGATATATCAATGCTCAAACGTCACTGTAAACCTGGCCTTATTTATTCAATAGTAAATGCTTAATATTTATTTTTGATAATTATGTATAAACTCTGTAATTTTGTGTACGGTTTTTAATTGCTTACTTAATATGTTATTATTTTAACATATTTTTAAGTTTTATTTAACAAACAATATGCTTATAATTGTGAAAATTATGTTTGTCAATCTTAGATTTCAAACCTGGTTATATTAATTTAGTAAATCTATTTGCATTAAAATACTTATTCAGAAGTGACTGAAATATTAAAAAAGAGTAATTAGTCAATACAAAAATTAATTTTATGTAAAGTAATTAATTCATAGAATGTTTTTAAGAAAATAATCCAAAATACTTCCATTAAAGCAAGCTGGAAAAAAAGAGTACATTGTTTTTATCACAAAAAAAAGATTCATTTTTTTGTGCCGTGGATAATCTTTTAATCTTACTTTCTTAAGGTAACTTTGTTCTTAGACTCATCTAAGCAGAATGGAGTCATTGAATAAATGTTAAGACCACGCTAATAGTTTATATGAATAAGATTAAACGATTTCTATTCGGGTAATATAAATCTTTGATGATTCAAAAGTTGAAAACAGTTGAAGATTAGTGATGACTTGGTAAGAAAGCATAAAATTATAATTAAGGATGAACAAATGTCTTTTTTTAACTTTACATTTTTATTTTTATAGCAAAAAGAAAGTAAAAAAAAATTTAATTGTTGAACAATTTGATTTTAGAAAATGAAATTTCGTAAAATGTATGTGTTGGATGACCCACTTTTTAATTATGACAGATTTTTGTGTCTTTCAATAATGAATGTAGGTAGGTCATTTGAATTTGATTATAAGTAATGAAATTATTGTAATAATATAGTTTAAACAGTTTTCTGCAAGAAACTTATCAATTATAAACCTTATCGTAGGTTATTTTTTCATGGATTTTTACATGTCTTAAAATGTATACTTGTTTTCCTTATGAATTAGCTAATTTTACTGCTCTGAACAAAATTTCAAACTCTAAATAAATATATAATAAGTAAAGTAAATTTCACTTGAAATAACTCAAATATATTTGGTTTAAGTATATAATACACTCAAATTTTACACGTATCTTTGAATTAATTCAAGTGAAATATACTTGTTTCAAGGTGACAGTCCAAATTTAGATCACAGTCTATCTGAATTAAGCACTAAAACTATAATTGTTTAAAAATATATTGTATATATTGTTTAATTTGGTCACATATTGTGAAATTTGACACGTAAAATTGTACATAATTTATAAAGGTTGTGAAATGAATTTTACTTTAATTAATCTCACTTTAACCCTCTCTCTTGTCATCTTCGCCGCTTGTTTATAGGTGAGGCGCCACTTGCCTTGGTGTGCGTGATACTATGTCGATCTCACGAGTGCGAGAGAGACATACAATAAAGTGTCGCGGCGTTGTCAAAGAATAGAGTTAACACTAGAAGCCCGGAGGGGACAAATTTGTCCCCAGAACTTTTTTCCATGCACACAACATTCATTACATCTGTCTCTGTTTTCAAAATGTTTAGGGCTTCTAGTGTTATAATCATTATCTTTTAACCCATTTCTGAAGACGGAAATATGGCATTCCGTTGTATCAACTAATGGCATTTAACCTATTTCCACCATTCAGAATGCTGGAATGGTTCACATACATTCAGAAAACTGTCATTTCCACATTGTTTTGTGAGGCACCTTTGGGAATCGATTAATTACTTTTAAAGAAATTAATTGGAAAAGGACTGATAGCTCACAAGTATTCCTAATGTCCTAATTACTCCATAGGACTCTTTCCAAAATGTTTCAATTCGTCCCAAAATATGTAGTAACTAAAAACATATTGTGTCATTTTATACGACCGAGGTTATAGTGTAAATTAGTTAAAATGTAATCACTAAATTGTTTAAACTATTTGAAACCATTTTATTCAATTTATTTATATTCCAATATAGTCAAATTATTAATTCAATATAATTTTATTATACAAAGTAAAATGTTTCTTAGAAGGCCTATAAAAAGTGTTCTATTTTCTTATTTTAATTCTGGGACAAAGATTTTAAACTACTAAAATACATTATTGTGCATTCATTCAGTATAAATAATCAATAATAAAATCACCTTCAATGTTTTATCATCTTAAATATAAATAAAAAACTTGATACAAATTTTCTAACCATTTTTTAACTTACGTGACTTTATAATATTAAAAAATTGGGTTTTTTTTGGATATCAAGTTTTTTTTTGGCTACAATTTCAAGGGATCGATATTCAAAAATGTAAAATCCATCAAATTTGATGAAATTAAAATTAACAAAAAATGCAGTGATATTTTTTAACAATTTTATAATGGTTTATATAATTGTAACTGCTCAAAGAGTGACTTTTCTATTTTTTTAAAATGAAAAATGGATAGTTTAAAGAATATTGTTTTACTTATTGGATAGAAAAATATTGTTTTACTATTATGATTTCGTAATGCGCAAAATATATTTTTCTTAAAATGAAACTTTACTTGCAAGATATTTTCATTTAGTAGCAGTATTTACATTTTCTATATAAAGATGGAACAAATTTGCGTGTCAACGTTTTCTTAAAATATGAAAGTTTTGAATTACGAAACGTGCCACTAACTGTGTGCAATAATACGTAGTTACCGTCTTTTACATAAATTTATGTCATCGCATTAGTAGCAAAATATTATACTTTGAATAATATTTATGCTACTCATTTATTTTGCGTTTGCAGTGACGATTTAATAATAAGTCACTTTTAATTAATTTATTAATTATGAATGATATTAGCTCTTTTTTTATAATTATAAATTTTTGAATTTTCCTTAAATTCTTGCAAGAAAATGTCTAAAATCATAAAAACAGCTAAAATAATATTTAAGTTAGAAAATCTATTCCAACTTTGAACTGTGAATTGCTCAATACTTTGTTAAAGTAGATGAATTATTGCGCGCTCCGGACGCGATGCCTCTGATTCCTTACAATGAAAACCCATTCAGGTAAATATAATCTGAATTCAGGTTGTGCCGATTTCCAACTACAACTTCTGGTTAGATTAATCTGAAATCAGGTTGATCCAACCAGAAATTCTGTTTGTAGATTAACGCAACCTGAATTCAGATTATATTTACCTGAATAATTTTTCAGTGTAAATTACAATAAGAATTAATTGTCAAAAAAAGAATATGATTGATTATTAATTATAAGAATTGATTTGAAATTATTATTAATGAATTGTGAAGCTCCCGCCCCTTTCCCCTCCCTCTCGTTTCTTGCATTCAAGTATTTTTTTATAATTGTTATTAAAAATGAACAATTATACTTTTAAATTATCAAACTTACATTAATGAAAAATCTCAAAAATGTTAATTCTGTGGGTTCTGGTAATAACCAGCTAGGTGAAAATGAGATCCAATGCTAAGTTACAACATTTTTTTCTACTGTTAAACAACATTTTTTCATAGTTATTGATTGAGCAGCATTTGAAAATCAGAATAAAAACTCTGATATATTTATTTAACTTCAAAGAAAACGTTCGTTTTTAAGACAGGAAAATGGCTATTTTCATAAAAGTATTAACAATATTTTTTAAAACCACTTCATATCCTGGCAGCTTTTTTTTAAATAATTCACTCTGAAAATTGACATTTTCCTATCTTGAAACATTGGTTAGAGTAGCACAAACATATAAACAAAGGTCGATCAAAAACATACGGTCTATTTTTATATTAGAGCACTAACCTATATGTCAAGATAAGAGAAAGCCAATTTTCAAAGTGAATTATTTCAAAAAGTCATCAGGATATGAGGTAAAACAGATATTGTTATTACTATTATTAAAATAGCAATGTTTTAACAAAACATTGAGCAATTCACAGGTCAGAGTTATGAATGGATATTTTGTTAAAGATTATATGCTATGTAGCTAATATAATTATATTTTATATATAGTTAATGAAACAACTTAATTTAAATTTTGAGGAGTTAGTCGTGCTTTTTATCACTGGGAGAATATATTCTGTGTTTTGAGAATCGATTTTTGTTTACTCGTTGGCTTGAATAAATAGCCTCAAAAATTATTTTAGATTTATTGTAAAAACATATTTGGGTAGATTAACTAAGGTTAACTAACAAAAAATGTTGGCGCAAGTTATTCAGGTTAAGGGCTCATTCATAGTAATATGTCGATTTAGTCATCTACACTTAATAATTTGTAAATAGATGTATTATATTATTAGTTTTTATTTTTGACACGTTTTTTTGTAAATAAAATTCATCAACACATTATGTAATTAAGCTAATTTTATGCGAATAAAAATTCAATACATGCTCGAACGTCACTTGAAAATCAATTTCAAAGGGCAGAAATGTTCTTTCACTGACAAAGAAACCGATTTTCTCATAGAAGTATTAATTAAATTGTATAATTAATTTAGAGAACTGTAAATGCCGATAATGTTGGTATTCAACAACCTCTTAAAAAGAGCATACAAATGAAGGTATGATAAAATTTTAAAAATTGATTTACTTAACTCTTTATGATGTTTTTATTATGAGTTTTTATGATTCATGTTGCACACATTATTTAGTGCATTTTCTATTTTTAAGAAGAACTGATTTTAATATGCAGCTAATTTTTTTGTTCAAATATATAAACTAAACTTATGTTTCTAAATAATTTCGAAAAAATTATAATTTACTGTAGGACTGAGAGTTTTAACATACGTTTTGTTTTTTATCACTACATTCGTTAAAATATTTCACCAATGTACTCACAACATGAATTATTAAAGTTTATAAAAATCATGTTAGAGCTTGTAAAATTGGTGAAAAGTTGTGCATTGACAATTTCGTAACATGCGTGTAGTAAATGTATTTGCATTATTATATTTTCATAACTCTAGTATACACTGTCTCAAAGTTGAGTTATGAAAACTTTGTCTTTCGTTTATCAAAAATCAATATAGAAGTTGATAATTTAATACCGATGAAAATTGAATATTGAATTTAATTTTAACATTAGAATATTTAGTTTTCTCATTTAGCTAGAACACATAAGTTTGCTAATAATTTTTTCAAACAAACCTGGGTTACTGTAAGAATTGGGCAAATTCCATAAGGATTTTGTCATATAAAAAACAAATTTCCATGTTTAATATTTTAATGATTATTTAATTGTGTAAAAATTCTTTTCAAAAATTGCTGAATTTATGTAAAAGAGTAGAAGAAAAATTTAAAATTCAATTTCTATTTCTGAAATGTCGAGATTTAAAAATAAAAAGTTGTATAATTTTCAAATATTTTTTATAGCACAGTTATGACAAGATTTACATTTAGTTATAATGACCAATAACATTAAAAGTTTACATATTTTTGACACTATAGAAGTCACATGACAGGAACAGAGGAACACGCACGATTTTTGTATAGGAATTGGTCCGCCGTAGATTTTCTTATAAGTATATTTTTTGATTCTCCATTGAATTCTGAATAAAATTTGACATGGTCATAACAAATTCTAATGAGTAGGGTACTAGCTACTTGGTATATTTTATTATATTTAAATATCTCTTTCATCATTCAAATTCCATAAAATTGGCTATTTTTAAACCTCTGTTAAAATAGAGGTTTCCCTCTCATTAAAATTTGTTGTAGACTTTTGTTCAGAATTTATTTGAGAATTTAAAAATCTACTTGAGATAATTTTACTTCAATCCTAAATCTTAACTAGTCAAATCTTGAAACAAATTTTTATAGTATAATACTTTGTGAAACAGTTTTAATGTAAGTTACTTAATATAAAAATCTTTAGTTATTTTTATAGTCACTAACAGTCTGGAAAAAGAGATATAAATGACATTAAGTGGACAGGTTACACAAAAATGACGAAATTTTCAAATCTATTTTGTTGCATTTTTCAATGTTTTAAAATGTTTTCAATGAGGCATAAGCACATTTCTAAAAAACCAACCCAAAATTAATAATGAATTTTTAGTTTTTTAATGTGTTATTAAAATTAAAACATGAAATGTCTTCGTGGTTTAGTTTAGGATTCTCCGCAACTTCATATTATTCCCAGAATCCCAATTTTTACCCGAATTGCTAGTTTTGTTAATCGATTTGTTATTTAAAGGGGAAGAAATTTGTCAGACGGGTTTCATATATTTTTTTGATAACAGAGTTATAAACAAAAATACACAAATTTTATCGATGTTAACATAACTTATCAGATCTTTACTCATATAATATAATATAATATACTTAATACTAATATAAAAAAATGCAAAAGAAATGTTTTTGGGTTTATACTATTAAATGATTTAGATTATAGATTTATAAGTATATTTTTTACTTTCGATATACAATTTTGATTACCAGATTCTATTACTAAAACTGTAGATTTTCTGTATAAAAAATAATACTTTGTATATGTTTTAATTGTATAAATTTCTAGATAATACTTTATTACCACAATAAAGAAATTAAAATTTATTTTGCCATTTTTCCTAACTCAGTTTAGATTAATATTTTTTTTCATATTTTCGACAATTTTTACTTTACAATATCAATAAGTGATTTTTTAAAGTATTTTATCAATTATTTTTAATCAAAAAACTTTTTTGACCTCTTTGAACTCTTCGAGACTCCTTAAGAGAGGTCATACTTCCCAACCCCTTGGCTCACATTCTCTCAATATGGTTATAACGAGGTTTACACAGTTAAATATTAACCTTGGTGTGTTAGAATTCAGTAATAAACACCAGGAAGATTTGTTGAAATCCAACACGTTGGGGAAAAATCGCGCTCTTAAGTAATCAAAATAAGCACAATACAAAATGACGTGTTCGAAGCTCTCACATTTGGATAATTCACAGCGAAAACATATATTGCTTTAAAATTTACAACAGTTCCGTCTAGTGGGAATGAGCTTTTGTAAATATTACAAAGTCTAACTTGCATGAAAATCCGCATCACATATAAGGAGTTTATCAGTGAGAGGCAATTGGCATTACTGTCATCATTAGGAGTGTCAAGAGAGCGATAAAGTATAACGCTACTTGCTTCAGAGTTTTTCTCGACGTCGGATCTGCAGAGAAATTGACGGTATTTTGCTAGACATCTAGAAGATTTGTTCTCAAAACAGCCCATTCCTTCTCCAGGTCCAAGTCGACAAAAAAGTGCTGTATCTTGAACACCCAGGTTTGCTTGTAATCAGGATTTTTTATTGTCATCAATTTCAGCTTCAGGAAATAAAGCTTGGGGTACCTCATGTTGTTCATTGTAATTAATTTATTTACCCAGCTCAGAATATACTTGAATACCGAAAATTTCACAGAAGAATTCCCGATTCCAAGCTCAATGCATAGGTGGGAGTATTCATAGGAAGTTATAGGATTCTTTTATAAAATAGCAAGTAAGATCTTTCAACATTTCGAGGCATTTTAAGCTCCAATCCTGCGCCCCATACATCAAAATACTACGGGTTATAATATTGTGTGGTTTCTGAGCCATCGACCAGTGTTGGTTTTGTCTATTACTTTTCCAGAAAATTGCACGCATCAGAGAAAAGAGTACCTAAATAAGTATAATTATCTACTACTTCGATTGAATCCTCACCAAAATCAAACGAGCTAAAGTTTTTCTGATTGTTTTTTGTCCTCTTACTCCTTCTGAATTGGACGATTTTGCTTTTAGCTGTTTCACAATATTCTTTCAGAGCTTCTTGAATACGTCTGAATTCAGAGGAGGTGTCAGCAAAAAGTACAATGTCATTGGCGAAATCCAGAAGGAGTACTCCTATGTGATAGTCAATTGAGATTCTCCTGCAACCCTTGCTGATAAGAAATCTTTCCAGGTCACTTCACAGCAATGAGAACAGGTTAGGACTCAAACTTTCGCCTTGGAGAACTCTCCTGATTACCTGGCTGTTATTAATTTTTGTCTTATTTATTCTATGTGCTGAAAATTAGCAACAACATTAACAAATTTGGACCTAATTCCCAAACGTGAGAACTTTCAGAAGAGAATGTTGTGGTTGACAAAGACGAATTCTTTACGAAAATTTATAAACACTGCGTAAACACTTCTCTTAGTTTTGGTCTTGTGTATTTGTATGAGGGTATTTAACATGAAGATGTTGTCAGTACATTCCCTGTATAATCGGAAGCCCGATTGAAATTCAGAAATCAAATTAGTTTTCGATAAAAATTCAAAGTTTGTTGTTCAATATAGATGTAACAATTTTCGCGATACAATTTATCAGTGTTATGAACCTTTAATTTGCTGGATATTGAACACTAGTTGCATAAAATAAAGCCATGTTTCTGGAAGATTTTAGAAAAAAACATTGCTTATCAAGTCAGAGCCATGTGCTTTATCTGTTTTGATTTTATTCAGTACGAATCGAATTTCGTTGATAGATATTGCATTTTCGAGATAAGGGTTAGCGGGGGTGTACGGAATTGTGTCCTCAAAGGAAAGGCACGTGATGAGATAGTCATAACAAGATTTGTGTTGACTGGATTAGATCGGTTGCGATTTGTACCTCTGTATTTGTTTATTAGTTTCCAGAAAGATGAGTTGTTTGGTAGTATAATCATTCCCATTTTTTTTTCATATAGTTTACGTTTAAAAGTGGTTATATTCTTAAAATGTTATTTGCCATTAAAGAATCATTTGAATAATTATTTATTTTTTGCAGAGAATTAGTTTATGATTTGTTTCTTTTTTTATAACTTGACAGTCAGCGTCAAACCAGGGTTTTGCATTATTTCTATTTACATTATGAGGAATCCTCTATATTATTTACATTATTATTTAGTAGCATACCTATCATAAAATTGGAAGCAAGATTATCTTTCCAAAACAATTTTTCTGTAAATAATTTTGTATTTGCCATTTCTCGCAAAATATCAAATGTTATTGCGATTGGAAGATGATCTGAAGCAGTCACAAAATGAATAACTCGAAAATCTCTCAGCATACCTAAACATAATGGTGAACACCAACAAAAATCAATTATGCTTTTAGCCAGTTCTTTTTCTTTATTAGTTCTAGAAAGGTACGTATAATTTGCTGGAGAATTGCTGAGCGATCTGCCATTTAATAAAAAACAACTCGTTTGATTCTAAAATTTCTAACAGTTGTTCACTTTTTTTATGATGCTTGTGCTAAGTGATTTTCTTTTATAATAGAAAAATGAATTCTCTAGTAATAAGGCATAATCGTTCACCGCCTATAACTATTGACCAATTAGCGAAGTTTTCGGCAATCACCTTCGAAGAATCGCCAAGAAAGGCTAAAAAAGCGTCAATGTTAAGTTTATCTATTATATGGATATCTCCGAATGCAATAAATTGAAAATTTTTTAATGTTATTTTTAATTGGACAATAATTAATAGATTACTTATATTCAATACATAGACGTTAATAATACATTAATTAAAAATATGAAACCTTAATTCGATCATTTTACTGCTAAAGATGTGACTTGCTAATTTTAAAATAAACTAGAGGGAAGTAAGACTTATGAGGTACATTTTTAAGAGGAAAAATTTGTTTCGGCCCATAGAAGATCCTATTTATGATACAGAATAATATAGTATATATAAACATAAGTATTTTACAGTTTCAGGACTAAAATAACAATTTTTTTATTTATTAGATAATTTTGTATAAATAATAGGACCTTTTATAGGCTGAAATGGATTTTCCCCTCTAAAAATGTACCTTATAAGACACACTTCTTGTTGTTTATTTAAAATTTGGATAGTCACAGTTCCCTAATGTCCCTTGTCAATCTCAACCATTATTATACAATAATTAAATATAAATAGCAAATTTACTGCTTGTGATGGCATATTTTGTAAAATCTTGAAAACGTAATCATAACATGATATTAATTTATTATTATTATCACTTATTTATACAGCCTGTCAAAAGCAGAATAATTGACATTATTCTGCTGAGAAATATCCGGGAGCGGTTCAATGTATTTTCGATGTAATATTTTCTTTACGTATGTGCCATAACGTATCGTTTGTTTCGAAGAAACTAGCTCTCATAATTAGATGTGGTGCCCACGGTGCTTTCCTGGGTTACATTCTCTTAAAATGCAATTGTGAATTCAGATGGAAAGTCAGTTGATGAGGTCTGTTTTATTTTTAAGAAATCATTCATGCATTGCTGAACACTAGCAACATAGTACAATTTCTTGCTAATTTTAGGAAAACCGTATTTTTCACAGGAATCCAGTGACTGTGGCAAAACAACGTACAAGTTTTTGAGTTTCTCTACGCTGTTTACAAGAGCTTCTTTGGAGTCGTTAACAATTTGTGAGTGGTATTCGAGGATCTGTTTTTGAAAAAAAAACATAATTTCAATATTTAATTCAGGAGAAAAAAATTGTTTTTTATACTATACCAATCCCATTTCCTGACGATTTTCTTCATCCGTATATTCCTCATCTAAATTTTGTTTGCTTGTTTCAAGTTCATTCATCTTGACCTCAACGAGTTCAATGTTACTGATGATTTCCCTTAAATATTTGTCACTACATTCCGTAAAGTTGTCGTACAATTCAATTTCATACGCCACACGGCTGTCGGTGTACAGGCATACTTTGGAAACTCCATTTTTATATGCATCAGAGCCAAAGCACTGATCATATCTACATTTTTCAGCAAGAGCCTTAAATAAGTAATGAAAAGAGTACAAATATATTTTTCGTAAATTATTAATAATAATTCTACATTTTTATATTTTTAAAATGACATACATTTCTTCTGATCATTTCATAATTTTTTTTCAAATGTTCAGATAGACGAAAAATAGAGTGGGCATTCAAGTTTTCAAGTTGCTTTTTAGGATTCGGTAATTCACTGTACTTTTCCTTGGCTTCATTGACAATTTGTATGATTCTTTTATATTCAGCAACGATGGATTCCTCATTACGCTGAGCCTATGAGTGCATAGTTGAAGTGGTCAATTATTCTCTAATATAATGATTAGTATATGTTAATTTAATGCAAAATGATTCATTAAAAAGGAATTTTTAATGCAAAGTCTATTATAACGGTAAACTAAAAATTAAGAACAATATTTTGATTATTACAATATACAGAATAAAAAAAAATATTTATTGTAGATTTTTGTAAAGTTATATGTTTTTTTGTTTCTTTCTTATAAAATCTTATAATAATAAAATTTAAAAAAAATATATAAAAAAATATAATTCGTATACAATACAACTAAATATACTTTTGAATGGAAAGATACATATACTTACAGTTACGATTGCCACAGTAAATAATACAAGCAAGAAAAAAATCATTTTTTTTCTATGTTAATTTAAAAAAATAATTTATGACAATATGCTCAAATTCTGCAGATTGATTATAAATTAGTAGAAGAAAATTCACATCACATAAACAGCTTCTTACTTCAAACACCTAATAAAGGCTTTGTGTTGGGTTTTCAAGATTTCAATTGTACTATAGCTCGAGTACATTAAAACTGCGTACATAATAATAAAAATTGAAAAAGTTACACACCATTATTACTATTCACATAGATGCAAATAGAACAATTATCATGAATTTGAAGAAGACTCGTTTTTTATATTATTTTTAATAGTAATAGTAGATTTAAGAAAATAGTAAAACAGATATTCAGAAGCAATATTGCAGAGATCGCCTAAAACTGACTGGAATAACTTCTAAATGCTGTGAAAATAATTCAAGAATATTTTCGGCTTAGGATACGACATCTTACCTCGACAACAAACTGTCATGCTCACCTCAGTTAAAAATTAAAGACCTAGCTAAGGGGCTACTATTATAATCCTCATTTTTTTTGACAGTCAAAATTCTCATTATTGAAGGTATCAAAGTACAGTAAGAGAATTATCCAAAGTATAATATCTGGATTTGTATATCTACGGTTATGTATCATTAAAATTTAGAATCCCTATAATGATATTATGTCATCTAGCTGAAGTAGCTTATCTGCTAGAAGTGACATTTATGAATTTTTAGATGGTGATAGTATACATTAATAATAATATAGATTAACCAAGCATCAGCTCCCTGTAGGTACTTTAAAAAATATTAAAGTTTCATATTAGCTTTCGCCTTGCAAGCAGATTTTTAGGAAAATTTAACTTTAATGTCTCACATGACTTAATTGTAATTTAAATTATGCTTTTGTTTAAAGTCAAACATTCAATTTTGGGTTATATTAATGATGAATTGAACAGTATTTCAAGGTATGAAAACCACTGATATTATAAGATAAAGTTTATTACATTTCGTAAAAAGTTATAATGAAAACATTTTTTATAATGACGAAGATCTTTTGATTAGATTAAATTGAACATGTTCTTCCACACTAATTTAAGAATACTCAGACGAAAAATCGGTAACTTTTACTACAAAATTATAGTTGGTTTTTCTCTTAACTTATCTCTGACTGAGTTATGATAACTCGGCAATGTAGTAAACTTAACCATATGTGACAGTTATACGAACTGTATTTGAAGATTATTACATTTTTGTTCGATACGTAACCGTAAATATATACAGTTAAATCGAACAATAAAAATTTTATTCAATTTAATGAATGAATCTTCAGTATATTCAATTTTATTAGTTATTATCAGAGCGTCCATTCAAGACATTGAGAAGTTGGCTGCGAGATAAGAATAATTCGATACTTATGACATTTCAATTTGACAGGTCAACATTCAAATTGTTCTAACTTTTTCTAAGAGTGTATAA
>JABFPM010004061.1:0-13271 GCA_022817325.1 Idris sp. 1 HC-2018 | reverse complement strand
ATCCGAGTACATTATCTTCTCTTACAAGTGCGGTAAAAATGCCCATTTCTCCCATTTTTAAGAGTTGGAGAAACAAGCTTTTCTCCAACTGAAGAAAGCGCGTCCCATTCGCTGAGCGTCGATAATTAGGTGAGAGCAGTGGGAGCCGTTGACCCCCACTTAGATAAGTCTCATTCCGCGTTCGCATTCATTTCCCGCCGAAATTGTCCATCATTTGGAACGTTCGAAAATTCGGATAATAAAATAATATTTATAAAAATGAATTGAATTAAATTATTTATCCTTTTTGTTTTTTTAATACCAAATTTTATTCCAATATTTTAGAATTTCCTATTTAATTAATTGTTTTCAACTGATTTTTAATTCGATTTTTATTCAAAAAATTTTGTATTTTATTACATTTGTATTTAGTTTTTCAAAATTAGATTAAAAAGTAAAAAAATATTGAACTATTTTTCATTTTAAATAAACTAAATTGTCATTTATTTTTTAAAAATTTATTGCAATACTCGTAAGATAATATGTTTAATATCCATTTTAAATGTCTTTAAACACATTTTTCCGGGGTGGGGGGAGGGACAGAGCCCCTCCGAAATCCCCCTCGCCCGCTGGGGCTCCGCCCCTGGACCCCGTTACTCGCTTCGCTCGAGAAAATGATTATATAATTTTTTCTTATATTTTGTTAGTTATTTTTTTACTAAAAATAGCACATCTGCCGCATTTGTAAGAAAAAATATCGTACTTGACTAGTCGGAAGCTACTTCTCCGTCTAATCGAACAATATACTATTAAAAATAAAAAAAAATTATTTTATAGCCACTGCAGAATACTTTATGAAAATGATGAAACCAAAAATAATATTTGCCAATAAAAATTGTGTCAATGTTTTATCAGAAGCAGTGAAAAATGTAAATTCTAAAACCCGAATTGTTACTTTTGAAAAAGTATCAGGATACGATTACATTCACGACCTAATTAATGAACAAAGCGAAGAAGAGGTTAAACTTTTTCAGTGCACAAAAATTGCCAGTCAAAAGCAAACGGCAATTATAATTTTCTCGTCCGGTACAACAGGCCTGCCCAAAGGTGTAGAATTATCGCATCAATCTTTTCTTAGCTCGATATTACTAATTAAACAAGGAATTTTTATTATTGATAAGTCACTGAGTCTGTGGTACTCTTCTATGTATTGGATCAGTTCAATTATGATACGATTAATGACCCTATCAACGTCTGGAACTTCACTGATTCACAAAGAATTTGACCCAAATGAAACTTGCAAAGTCATTGAAGGATATAAAGTATGGAATATTTCCTGATAATAATAAATTTTACAAATTATGATATATTTTTTTATTGACACATTTTGTTTAGGTTAAATGGCTCTTTTTGTCGACATCAATGTTCCATTATTTATTTAAATCAAATGTCATCGATAAGTACGATTTATCATCATTGAACCAACTCCTGGTTGGCGGAGCAAAAGTGAATTCCGAAGCTCTAAAACTAACGGCTGCTGCATTACCAAATACATCAGTTGTACAAGCTTATGGTGAATGAAATAAATTTTCATATTATTTTAAGAATTCTATCAATGTTTTAACATTGATTTTTAGCAGAATGTGATAAAACATTTAAAAAATGTTTCTTCTTAAAAATAATAGTGAACGTAAATTTTCCTTAATTACTATACGTTAAAATATCGGATTTGATAGGAATGACTGAAATGGGTGGACTTGTGACTACGCCAATAGCAGGCCATCCGACATCAGTAGGTTTGGTAGCTCCTAATGTCCAAATTAAAATAATAGATCAAGATACAGGCAAAAGTTTAGGAGCCACAAAAGTTGGAGAACTTTGCTTTAAATCACCATACATGATGAATGGTTATTATAACAAGCCTGAAGCTACAAAAAATACGATAGATGAAGATGGTAAAACATTTAATTTAAAAGTTAAATTATAATTTTATTGTAGAATAAAATAGTAAAGTAAATGTACCAATTAGTATCTTTCTAAGATTCAGCAAAGATGTAATTGATTTGTAATTGAAAGTAAGGAAATAGTGAGAGATAATTACATTAATCTTAATTAAAATTTGTATTTATGTTTAGGTTGGCTGCACAGTGGAGATTTAGGATATTATGATGATGAAGGACTGCTTTATGTGGTTGACAGAATAAAAGAAATATTAAAAGTCAAAGGTCATCATGTAGCACCTGTCGAAATCGAAGATCAGCTAAGAAAACATCCGGGCATTACAGAATGTGCTGTTATTGGAGTGCCTCACATACTTGATAATAACCATCCAATGGCATTTGTTGCTCGAAAATCTGATTCAAAAGTATATATTTTTTGTACAATATTAAAAAAAAAACATTTTTCAAAAGAATATGTAATTCATGTTTTTTTTTTTAATAATAAGATTACAGAAGAAGATATTTTGAAATTAGCTGCAAAACTGGGTGACTTAAAACAACTTAGAGCAGGAGTACAAATTATGGACCAACTTCCTCACACACCAAGTGGAAAGGTTGATCGAAAAAAGCTTCGGGAAATGGCAAAATCTTTAGTTAATTCAGAGTATTATAATTAATACAACTGGAAAAAAGTTTTTCTTTTCCATAAAATCTTTAAATTTTTTTGAATTGTACATTATTTAAATCGATATTTAAGTATTGGTATTTTACTTGACTAGTGGATACAGCAGAGGCTTTTCCCACTGAGTGAGAAAGCCTCTGCTACGTCCAGTAGTTGAGTAAATTTCTTCTCCTTACGAGAATGGGAAAAGTAATTACTTTTACCGCACGTGTAAGGAAAAGTAATATTAAGTCAACACGATATTATTAAGTTTCTAATAATAAGTGTACAAGATTTACATGTTTCTATAAAATTTCTGTCGTTGTATTTTATGTAAATCCAATTTATTATTAAGCAATTTGTTGTATTTGTTATTCTTTAAGTTAATAATAATAATATTTTTTTTATAGAAATTTAAATTGATGATTTATTTGACATTACTTAGTTGATATATTTTTACTTACACTTAAATTTTTACAAAATTTAATAGTTAATATACTAATTATTATTTTTATATTATTATTCAAAATTTAATGCAAATACAAAAGTCGATGTGGAAAGAAATTTTAAGCAAGCATATACCTTTGGAAGCTTAAAGACGGATTCGTTGCTATTTTTGTAGCTTATATTTTGTAGCGAGTTAAGGTGATATATCAGTTAAGACAAAATGCTCGAAATAAGCAAACCAAAATAACACTGAATCCACCTTAATAATAGACTTGTAAATGTATATGTTCCATTGAAAAAATATTTAAAAAACAGTATACATATTAAAAATGGAATATCAATTCCAAATGCACCAGGGAGTTTTGAAACATTTTTTTATTAAACGTTAAACTATAAAAAAATGCTTATTTTATCTTTTTCAAAATTAAACTCAAAAATCAGACTTTAAATATCACATTAAATTAGTATTCAAGCCAGCCAATTGGCTAAAAGTTTTCCAATTTGCTTTCTTGCTTCAATTAATTGTGGTAAATCATTTTTCGATGCAGGATACATGTTAGCACAGTGAGCAGTACCTGAAAAATTAAAAATCATTATATTTTTATCGTAAAAAATGTAGACCTTTCAATCATAAATTAAATTAATGATGAAATAAAATGCAATATACAGTTTACAATTCTTACCATTAATAAAAATAGCAGGTGCATTTGGATTATTAGATTTAGTAATTCCAAGAGCATGCCAGGGATCTATTGAGCCATGAACAAACACAACATTTGTCACCTGCAGATCATATCCACCATAAAAGGTATTAGTACGCTTTATAGACGATTCTAATATATGTTTAAACCTGTTAAAAAAAACAAGCATTCATTCTCATTAAAGCTCACATAAATTTCATCGAAAAAATAACATCTATCATTTTTTGCTCCTATACCTCGGTCCAAAAATATCGGCACACTGCTGAATAAAAAAGCTGACTGGGAAAGTATCACTAAATAAAGTTGGTCGAGCTGTAGAAGTTTGGAAGAAACCAAATTCAGTGCACGTTTGGTACATCCATTGACGGCCTAAAACAGTTTAACATATTTTATCGTCATAATAAATATACCGTGATGTATTTTTGAAAAAAATAAAAATAAAGAAGCAGTAAAAACCTATACACACAATTTATACTTATAAATTTTAATTCTTACTTCTATAAAAAACAAAAAATTACCTCCTTCAACTTTGTTTGACCAAGATATGTTTCTTAATTGTTCGATCATTTTGCTGTATTTGTAATCCAAGCATTTTTCCTTGTTAGCTTTCAAAAACATATTACTGACTTCAGCCAGTCTGTCTACAGCAATTGAATTAGTCTTATTTGTCAACACTTTGCAAACATCGTCTATTGAATAGTGAGTTTCATTTCGATTATCTTTGTTATATTGAACTACTTCAGCGAAATTATTCGCCAACGATTCATACAAATTTGAAATGTCTAGAGTAGTTGTGTGGCCTGGATCAATGGGATCGCATAAACTGTAATCCAAAAAAATAGGCATTAAAAACTGATTATAATTTCATTTTGCGAAACGTAAATACTTACTTGAATTTTTTCACTAATCCTTGTTGACTAACACGATGTCTCAACATAATGTGAACTTGCTTATTTGCTTCAGCTATAACGTCCACACATTCTTGTGAATAACTTTTTAAAGAAGCTTCCACTACAACATAATATTCTGAAAAAATTATGTAATTAATTTTTTGTCAAAAAGTACTAAAATGATTTCCTGTAAAACATTATATAAAACCTTTCTGCTAAAATATTTTAATTAACGATATTATGTGTCCAAACACATTTTCTTTATTGGTATATTAAAATGTCCAATACTGTGTCTGGCTAATGTTTATGTAATGGCACTTAAAATCTTATTAGCATAATTAATTGAAGCTTACGCTGGAAATCGATTTGAGCTAATAATGGTCCACTCGCTGACACAGCACCATGCACTAAATGAGGATATTTTACACGCATCCAGGCTGCCAAAGAGCCGGGGTAGGAACCTCCGAACATAATCCATTTGGCGTTGTGTGGTATTTGGTATAATTCACACATACCCTCAATGAAATATGCTATATCAGCTAAGGCTTGCTCTGAATTCAAAAACGCTAAATTCTTAACACTCAGGTCCCTAAAGATGGCGATTTTATTTGAAAATTAGTCAATGTTCCCAATTATAGCTTAAAATCTTACAATTAACATTAATTTTAATGTAAAATTAACTTAACAAATTGAAGAATTATTAAATAAAAATTTAACTCTTAGCATTAAGTTAAAAAATATCAATTATAAGAAACATTAATTACTGTGTAGGGTGACTTTTTCCATAGTAACGATGTTCCAGTTGGAAGCACATAGCTCCAAATTGTTTGGCATATTCAATCCATTGTCCTGCTACCATCCATTTAACCTCAGCTGGACCCTCTCCTCCGATCATCAAAAAAATTGGGCCATTTTGTTTCCATAAATCTTTTCTCATGAAATATCTCTACAATTTTAGGGAATAAACAATCAGTAATAAAAGTGTCAAAAGTATCTTTATCAATTAGAAAAATTGTCTACCTGGTTCCAAACATGTCCATCTACAGGACTAAAATGATCTAAAGGTTGACTGAACCACTTTTCTTCTGGAGGATCAAAAGCTTCGGTTACAACTGGAACTCCTAAACGTAGTCTTGAATAAAGTTTAGAATATCCAGGCTCAAAAAATAGAAAAATCAGTGTGAATGTTATAAGAAGTCGCATTTTTACAGCTGTTGATCTGAGTAAGTGTAATGAACTGAGAAGCCAATAATCTGAAACATTGTAAATATGTATTTAATATGCAATCACGTTCTTTATGCGATAAGATATTTGAAAAATTATGAGTTAAATATTTCTTGTTTGTGAGAAGCTATTAACAACTTTTATTGAATTAACTGCATATTTTCTTTAAAGACTATTAAAGATTTATATAATTCATTCTTAAAGATTATTAAATTAAAAGATATTAAGTATTATATGCTCTTTCTTTTTGTTTATTTGTACGTATATTAATTTAAAAAAAAAAAAAATTTCAAATATCGAAATAATATTTACAAATAAAAAATTATTCCAATATTTCATTTGCACGTAAATGCAAATATTTAAATTTTAAAAGTATGTTTGTGTACTTATTTTATAAATATAATAAATCATTTGAGTAATACAAAAACATTGCAATTTTTGTATTAAATAAAACCTACTCCGATTTATACTCACATTAGATGATAATTTCATACAAAAAAGTCGCACTGATAGAACCACAAAAAAACTAGAAATGATAATTACAAATAATATATTAATTTTCTTTTAAAGAAAACTGATAATTCATGAGATAAGCTAGAAATACATATAATGCATTTCTTGATTTTTCTTAGTAGTTCGGAATATTTCATTGAGTGGCGTTCCATCTGCAATCTCTTTTTCATCTTCAACCGGAAAAAGATTCCCAGTCTTTTATCAGAATTTACTTTAACGACAGATGCTAAATAATGATAATAAGTCCATCTTAAATTTTCGGATTCTTAATATTTTGTTCTTAAAAATTGTATAGAATGAGTTTTTTAATTTAGAACAATTTTAATTACATGAAATACCTGCCTCACATTAATATGAAATTTATATTACATAAAAGAATATTTAAAAACTGAACTTATTATTATCTGTAATTTCTCATGCATGTTTATGAGGTATAAACAGAAACTGGAACGAGTATAATTATATAATGGAAAAGCGTAACGTTTGGCAGAATAATTGTATTGATTAAATGCATTGAAAAATGTTTCAACAGTTTATTATTGTTCAAAAATATAAGAATGTTTTGTACTAAAAAGTTTATAAACTTGTTGAATGAATTGATTTATTATTCATGTCTTCGTAATTTAATAAAATAGATCATAATAAAAAATAATTCATTACGTAAAAATAAATAATGAAATGCTCATCTACGTTAACTTATATAAAATAGAAGTTAATTTAATCTGATAATTAAAAAGTAACATCAAGATGAGTGGATTTCAATAAATTATTTTCAATATTCATTAGAGAAATCTCATTATGTATCATTGAATAAATTATATTTTAAAGGTGATGAAAAAAAATGTATTTTTTTAATTTTGTCCAAAAATATTTGAAAATTTTGAGTTTTATCTATTGTTGGGTTTAAATATTCACCTCGTAGTTATTGAAGATGCCAGTAGATGTCACTCTGCCATGATAAAGCAATTGAAACGTCCTGCAAAAATCTACAGTGAACACTAAAAATATATTGAATTTTTGTATTAATTGTACAACTTTTAGATTACAAATTTAAAACAAAAATTTTTCCTAGAAAACTTGATAATTTTTATTAAATATTTCTTTATAACTAGACTTTTCTAAAAGTATACAAACTTAATATTACCAATATAATACACATAAATTATTTATAAAACACATTATTTAAAAAATTGTCAAAGAAAATTTTGTTTTTGAAATTCTAATTTCCTTAAAAAATATAGAAGAATTTTTTACTTAAAAGTTAAAACACTTTGCAAATAAGACAAAGGTTTTGCTGAACAAATTTCTTTTAATTTTATGTAATTAAAATATGTGTTAGATAATAAAATATTTATATTATACATACCTTACCCGTTACGACTGAATCTTTTTCACTTTTCCTACGCTCATCAGCGCTTAAAATTTTGTAATTACATAATAATAAAAAATAGCATATACGAATAAGTATTGTGCGCTCAGCTAGATACACCAGTGCGTCGGAAGAAACATTTTCTATTCAATTTATTAAACGCCGTAAAATTTCGTCATCTTTGTCACATATAAAAAGAATCGAAATCTCTCCACTACTATACATGTATAAATTATTCTCATCTACGCCAATGATGAGCAGGACTAGCACAGTAATTATGAAATACTCATCTCCAACTTTTTATATAACTCAATATAGTTATTCTGTCAAATTAATTCTACCGCGTTTAAAATAATAATAAAAGATTTTTTTGTAATGAATTCCTAAAATTCATAATTATATAAACTACCGTTTAAGAAAGTATTCATTACGAGCCCTTGTCATAAAAAAAAAGTTCCTGGTACACCTTTTGCCAATTTTTATATATATGATATCACTTAGTATTTTGAAAATTTCAATATAAATAAGAATTTGAAAAGATCAAAGAATAAGTATTACTGTAAATTTTAAATATTTGAGTGAAAAAACATTTTGTATTCATATTATAAAGAGTATGATCATTTTTTGTTCAAAATTTTATTCTATTATTGAATTATTAAAAATAATAGCACAACCTTGACTTTGTCTTAGAACAGGTTTATGATTTCAGTTCTTGACCGTACAATCGGTATAAAATTATCTAAATATATATATTTTTTTCCAAATTATATTATTTAATTTTTGTAAAAGTTAATTACTGTCTTCAAAATTTCATTAAAAATGAAAATACTGAAAAAAAATTTTGTTAAGAAGGGCGTTACGCTTGCCTTATTAATGAAGTATTAATTATGCGATAAAGTGTTAAAGATTGTGACAGTACATTGAGTATGTAAAAGGAAAACTGTTTCCATACGAATAGGTACAACGTGCCGCATAAAAACAATAGTGTGAGCCTAATCAAACTTTTATCAGAAAAAATATTCATTCAGCGTGTCCAACGCATGAAAGTGAATGAAAAGTCTTGAAAAATAAATTTATACATATATATATATTTTTTTTATATATATACATACATACATCAAAAAG
Organism: Idris sp. 1 HC-2018; assembly: GCA_022817325.1. Classification (NCBI taxonomy): domain Eukaryota; kingdom Metazoa; phylum Arthropoda; class Insecta; order Hymenoptera; family Scelionidae; genus Idris; species Idris sp. 1 HC-2018. Next base: position 4,422 of record JABFPM010004061.1, on the reverse strand, counting down.
AAAGAAGCAGTAAAAATTTTGATGTTGAAAGAATATGGTTGCCTTTTCAAATATACAAATGGATATATATACATAAAAAGTTGCAAATGTTAACCGCAATATGTTGAATTTAATACTGATATAATGTTCACGTCTAAATATTTTATAGGAGCAATGCAATTATAAATCAGCAAGTGATTCATAGTTCTTTTTAATATTGTATGTACAAATATAAAATAAATAAAATTAGTAATTAAATTTCAATGAATATTTAATTTGATTATAAACAAATTAAAACAAAATAATTAAAACTTATACTTTGAACATGGAAAATACGTTTTGTAGAATATTTATTTTTCATTTAGTACCAAGCAAAAGCAATAATAAAAATGTTCGCATTAATAAAAGTTACGTTATTTTTATTCTTTTGGAAAAAAGTATAACTGCTCTTGATTATTTCTATATTATTTAAAACTTTCATGCGTGCTTTATCAATTAAAATACTAATAAACATTCTTTTAAATTATTTCTACAGCTAAGCAAATTATAACAATTAAAAAGAAAACAAAAAACTTACAGTTCACATAATAATTTTATAAGTAAAACTAATAATAATAATAATAATAATGAATAACAACTTTCACTTCAACTTGAAAATATTTGTGCAAATAAATTATTATAATGTGTAGAGTGAATGTACTGTATTTAAAGACATTTAAAATTTATCAATCTATGAATTTGAAATGTAAAATTGATAATGCTAAATACAGTTAACAGAACAATGAAAACTTTGTACTGCACAATATTAATTCAAACTCACTCATTTAATAAAATTCATTTTTTAAGATTTTCACTTTAAATGCAGAATAAATTCTTTTGGTCAAATACTCCAATTAATTAGAATAAATCTGTAAAGTTTGACATTATATTTTAAAACTTTAAAAACATGTAAAATATTAATTTTATTTTCATAATTTCTTCTGTTAATCATGAACAACAATAATGCATTTCCATATCAGAGTTCTATTCTTCTCCTTACTCTTTATCTTTTTCATCTACTTCATACGAATGTTTGAGTTATAAAAATAGTAATAAATACAAACGAGCGCGCCTTCATTTGACATTTGAGACACGTGTTGAGGCTCCGAAAGCGCACTTCACATCGCAGAGAGACCTTGCGCGCGAACAGAAAAACTTGTTCGCAAAAGTCCCGTTTCAAATGTCAAATCGCGAGACACCCAGCGCGCTGTCACGTGTTTCTTAGCTCCGTACAGAAACAATGCCAAAGGCTAAGTGCACGAACTTAAAGGTAACATGCGCAATTGAACTTTGATCAAAATGCCAATAAAACAATGCTTCTTCCAATTTGTAACGAAAATTTCTTACAAACACAAAACTCAATGCTTAACAAGATTCCAGAATTTGTTCTGCCCAGAAATTTTTTAATTAAGTACTTAATTACACAATTAATTAAATAGCATTTAAGAAAAATAATTTTTCTTGTAGAAATACAACATTTTCAAAATAATCTACAATAAAAAAAGTAACATTCTGAGCTACAAAATGAAAATTTGGAGTTTTTAAAAGTAAAAAAAAATTAACTTAAACATGTATAATAAAGTTGAAGGTGTCTGAGACAGTGAACAAAATTTTTTTTGTCTTTCTTTTTTATAAACAGGACAGAGCTATTTAGAACGTTGCGGCTGTTGAACCGATTAATCGTGCGTTTGCTGTTCAAACAAAAAGCTTTTGTATCTGCAATAATATGCAGCATTCAAATATTGTCTACAAGACGTCATTACACTTTCACCTGAATGGTACTTTTACTCATTCTTCAGTTCGTACTTCTAATTGTAACTTTAGAGTCATGCGAAATCTAATAATTATAAGCCCAATACGTATATACTTATTGCGTGTCTTTGTTCTGCAAATTTATATACTCGAATAACACTTGTATGTTTGCTAGAAAATACATCTTTGGAGATAATTTCTGCGATTACAAATAAACATGATTTAAATAAACATTAATTAATAAAATCAGCATATTCCACTGTTAAATAACACAGTTAAACACTATTTTGTGACTCGGTTATTTTTACGTGCAATTGTTTTATTTGTACCCAAAATAAAGGAAAATCAATGATAAAATTATACTGATTTGGTTTTATGGCCAGGATATCAAATTTAAATATTAATATTTTACACAGAGGAACAAAATTTAACTTCTGTCATGAAGTTCTTTTTATGCTTAAATGGTTTATTTTGTACTAAAATAAACAAAAATTAATTTTCAAATAAAACTGATTTTTTCAGCATAAAAAGAACCGAGTTACAAGAAAAAAGTTAAATTTTGTTCCTCTGTGTTATTGAGAGTTTTCATCATAGGAAACATATTAGTTCGTATATGCATATTATTTGATTACGAAATTGCATACGCAGAAGCTATTTGCACGTAAATCAAGTTATGTTTTAATTAAAATAATTTTTTCAAATTTTAAGTTTGAAATAATTTCACAAAACTCTTGTATTTTTCAATTAAAATAATAAATTACTAGTTATATTAAGTTAATTTATAATACACATAACATAAATTAATCATACAAAAGTCTAAACAAAATTACACTTAAGCTAGCATATGTTAACAAAACACATGAGTTTTAATTAACATTAATTTATGCTTACATAACGAAATTTCTTGCACAACAAAGCAGTTTATAGAATTCTTAATTTCCATCAAACTCCGTATATTTTGCATAAACAAGAGCAATTATTTCATATGTTGACTTCTGATTAAAATTATAATTTCTATTAAATCAAATTCAGTAGCTATAGTAAATAATAACTATATACATATCACTCTGGCCTAGTTATATTATTCTATATTATATAGATTCTAATACATAATTTGATCTAATCATTTAATTGCGATATGCACAAATAGCTGAATAATAAAAAGTTGTGCACTACAAAAGTTTATAATTTGAAATAATAAATTAATCATGAAAATTGTGAACTTTCAATTTTCATTTATTTATTTAGTTCTTGTACAAATATAACGTCATGTGTTAAAAATCAATACAACAACAATAACTGTTTATTTTAATTTATGAAAATAAAAATTAATAAAATATTTTAAAGAATATTTCAAAATGTATAAAGAATGTTTCGGAATAGTTTTTTAAACTGCTATTTTTAGCTTTTGTTGTAATTTACCACTTTCAAAATTATACATTTAAAATTACATGAAATCTTACATATAAATTTCAAAAACGAGAAAAAAAAAATTCTAATTACAATCTTGAGCTGATTTTTGTTTTTCAGTAAAAATGTTTAATTCTTTTACATGAAAATGTTAACCAAAAATTTATTAATCAATTGTATTCTCTGGAAATGAATGTTAACATTAGTATATGTGTATTAGTACTAAATGCAGTTGAATCGAGTACTAATTTCAATATAATAATATTTGCTGAATTTAGTCAGGTGTCAAAAGTAAATGAAGATAATAAGTTACACTTTGTTTGATACTAAAACTGAAATATTTTTCAATCAAACATAATTACAGTGTTATAAATATTTTTATAATTTAAATGATTTATTCAATTACAATACTCATTTTTAAAATTATAATAATTAGTAATTAATAGAGCATGTTAATTGATAAATACTTAATGATTGAAATAAATTTGTTATTTGTAACTCAGAAACAATTCTACAATCAAAAAAATAAAGTTCAGTTATGTTGATTTTATACATTTATATTTAAAAAAATAATTATTAAAAGTTTTCAATTTTTTTTTACTCTCTAACATTATTTTTCATTCTCATTTCTTACATTTTAACTGAAATTAAATGTGAACAATCTAGTTTTCTGTGAGGAAACTGTTAATGAGCACATACAAACCACCAAGTAAAGCAGAATCGCAATTAAAAGTCAGCGGAAAATTTGCCTAAAATAATTTAGTATTATAATATGATGTAATAAAAAATACTAAAATTACATCAAAATTTCATTAAAATAAAACAAATTAAATAGTTTAAATATTTTGTTTTGCCGAAATTCAATATTAATTAATTGTATGGCATGAACCTGAGTTTACCAAATGTATTTTTACCGAAATAATTGAGTCAATTAAAACGTTACATAAACATCTATAATTGTAATCACTGTACTGTAATAACTGTAATTAATTTGATTAATATCAGATTATAATTGAAAAAAAATTATTCAAGTATAGCAAAAAAGAAAAAACAAAATTATTATAAATTTTTGTTGAAGAATAATTTTAAAGAAATATTATGAGATATTCAAACTAAAATAATTTCGTCACAAAAATCTACAGGTCACCTAAAATTCTTGGCAAATTTTGTAATATTCAATCAAATCAAATTTTTCATCGAAAATCCTTTTTTTTTAAATAAAAAAAAAAAGCTTAAAATTTC
>JABFPM010004060.1:0-13273 GCA_022817325.1 Idris sp. 1 HC-2018 | reverse complement strand
TATAAAAGATAAAATCATTTTTTTATCTCGCTACGGGCAACGCCGGTCATCATTTTAAAAACTGGCAGTAACAATAAATAATCAATCATATCTTTTATACTACAATACAAAAATTGTTCTCATTTGCCATGAATGTTCCTAAGACTTTAAGTTACAAGTTCCTCGCTTACACTTATACCATCCGAACTATCGTTTTAATAATACTTCAATCTAAACTTGTCGCATCGTGTCAATTGACATTGCCAGTCAAATTTACACTTTCGAGAACTCGACCGGTTATTTTTTCTGGAAGTTCAATTAAGATGGAACTGTTTTTGGGGGAAAATAATTTATACAATCGCTATTTCTTCCATAGGCTCTAGAGTAAAAAATCTGTTGAAGCCCATTCTGTTTAAATCGATAGTCATAAAACGTGAATGAACAACAAGTTCCATTATGGCTCGACCCACAGCTGGCGACTGCTGAATTCCGTGACCAGAAAATCCTGTGGCAAATACCATGTTTCCGTGAATTGGGTGGTTACCAATAATTCCATTCTGGTCGAAATAATTATGCTCATAAAATCCAGCCCAAGATCCTTTTAACTGAAAAAATTGAAATTTTAGTTTATTTACTTTAGTTGCTTATAAAAAAATATTAAATGAAAAAAGTTTATCTTTTCTTTTAAACTAATTATAAAAATGTTTACTTTCATCTTTTCAAATGTTGGCACACGTTTAGCCAAATTGGGCCACACAGTGTTATAAAAATAGTCTTCGTCCACGTTTAAATTATGTATGGGAGGCTCTTCATCTAATTCTGGAGATTGACCACATACGTACAAACCACTAAGCCCTTCTCTCCTGCAAAGAATTCCAACTTTTAAAATATGTCTTCAAATTTGTTTCCCAACATTTTTGATATTTTATGACTTAAAATTACCTGAAATAAGCTCCACTTGGATCAATAGTCAGAGGAGTATTCAGACCAGGACCTTCAGGGCAGTGGAAACAGTAAACATACCTTTTTCTGAAATTAAATTAAATTTTGTATATAATTTGTGTTATTTTAATAGTTTTTTCTTTTGCTATTTACCTAGGCTCTACTGGTAGTGGAACTGAAAAAGGTCCTGGACCTGTACCAATGCCGGCCATTCGTGCAATTTTAGCACTAAAAGCTCCACAAGCAACTACCACGAGACCAAATTTTATAGCTTTTTTTTGTCCATTAGGAAGTTGAACCTGAAAAAAAACATGTTTTAGTTTTTATAATAAAAAAAATTTAATTTACTCATTTAATAAGTAATTTTGTGTTTTACTTATTATATACAGTACCGTCAAAAAGTTTGTGAACATACCTTTTAAACATACTCATTCTTCAAAGTAATATAATTTTATAAGTTAATAATATAAAGCCATTTTTTAATAGAGCTTTGGTAAGCTTAGACAATAAGCTTGATAAACTTCTATTTGAAATTGTTTTTTTAGTTGAGATATTTCAATTTACAAAAACTGGAAAATGCAGTTTTTAGCCTTTTTCAAATTAATGTAAAACTTGGCTTTTGTGAGTTTTAATATCAAGTGAAAATAAAAGTATGATTCAAGAACTTTCCAGAAAAAAAAATTAATAAATAATTTAGTTTTTTCATCGAGATATCACAAATCAAATATTTTTTTACAACACTCGAACAATGTTAAAAAAAAGTTTAAATTGTGATAACTCGATAAAAACCGTGGATAATACATTAAGGTTTCTCCCTGGAAAGGTTTTTCTCCTAGATCATACTTTTATGTGCACTATATATTAGAACTCACGATAACCTTCGCCAAATTTTATATATTGATTTGGAAAAAGATTGAAAAATAACATTTTGTCAGTTATTGTAAATTGAAATATCTCAACTAAAAAGTATTAACAAATCGATTTTGAATAAAGGGTTAGTTAGCTTATTGTCTAAGCTTTCCTAAGCTTTATTAAAAAATGACTTCATTATTAACTTATAAAGCTATATCACTATGAAGTAAGAGTAATTTTCAAAGGTATATTCACGAACTATCTGACGGTACTGTACGTACAATTTGAGTGTACTTTTTCTAGAAATAAAATTGTAATTTTCTTATTTTAATAAGTTTATAATGAAACCATTAAACCTACAACAAGCTTATCAAGTCTCTGATGTAGGCATTTTCCAGTTTCAACGTCAATGTAAGGAGACGCGTCACACTGAATAAATCCCTTAGCTTCTGCCGTAATATATCTCGCGCCCAAACTTATTGCTTTTCTTTTGAAGCCCATTAGCAAAGACCAGGGATCAAACCATCCTTCCTTTTCAACTCCTAAACAGCCCAAAGCAATGCCATCGGTGTTCAACCAGGGAAACTTGTCCTTCAACATAGTTGGAGTCAGCAGAACATTTCTGGCTCCAAGAGAATTTTGTAGCTTTGAATTGTCTTGTAAAATTTGCGCACTCTTGTCGGTGGCCATAAACAGGTAACCGTAAGGGCGAAACTGCACGTCCACTCTGGGCTCGCCTTCGACGTCCAAATACCGATCGGCGTTTCGCAAAAATTCGGCACTGAACAGTGACATCTCGATGTTTTCCTCAAAAGTAAACTGCTGTCTGAGTCCACCTACTGATAACGCTGTTGATGCATTTTTATACTGCAAAATTAATACATTTTACTTTATATTTATAGAAATAAATTTATTTATTTATATAGACAAAAAAATTTTACCGTTGCGTCTTTTTCCACAACTACAACAGAAAATTCTCCTGGAATTCTTTGTTTAAGCCAATAAGCAATCGAACTTCCCATTGCACCTCCACCTATGATAAGAACATCAGCTTCCACGGGGAAAAGGTTTTTTGATAGAGGCCCATAGTCGTCCTCGTCTGTAGGTGGTACATGTTTTCCTAATGTTGCTCTGGCTTCATCTCGGGCTAATACCCAATCTCGATGTAAAATTCTGAATGATCTAGTTAGGGGATTTTCCTGGGGGAAATTTGCCTCGTCAAAATATTCTAATTGCTCGTTGATTTCGTGTATTGGACCGTAGGGATTTCTTTTCTGAAAAATTAACAAGAAATTTATAAACACACCAAAAAATCTTTAATTTTTTAATTTAAAAATTAATAAATAATACAAATTTAAAAAATTAATAAAAGACGTAAATTTTGTTATTTAAAAATTAATCAATTGAGATTAACACTGTTTTAGTGTTTTAGTGTATCAACGGGGCCCATTTGCCCCATTTTGAAATTGAAATAAAAGTTTACTTTTTTAACGGATTCGTTCGAAAAGTTATGACAATAATTCTTTAAAGGTGTTTTTACTTTCCGCAAATTTTCAAGTAAAAAATTCATTCGTTTAAAAATTATAATAATGTTTACCTAAAACAACTAATCGGACAAATTTAACCTTGTTAATTTTGTTTATGAAAAATTTTGCTATAAAACCACTTTAAATAATATCTTTTTAATGATCTTGATATGTTACTAAAGTATAAAATTAATCACTTAATTATCAATAATCAGTTTTTTTAATCACTGCAAAATACTCAGATAACGAATGTGCTTCTTTTGTAATTTGACTTACACATAACGTAATAATTAATTTATTGTTTTTTGTGCGTTTGATATTTCAACGAAGTTTCCATATTTTAAAAAGTTATATTCTGCAGTCATATTATCAAAAATCATTTAAAATGTCGATTTTGCATTTTATTAAAATTTTTTGGCAGTTCTAAGATTGAAAATGATGTAATGAGAAATAAAATGATAATAAATAAAAAATATTACCGAGGTTGATGAATAATTTGCGTTTGGAAAATATGCAGTCAATGACTTCAACAGGTCCACTTGTTTTCTTATCACGTTTCTCAACATTTTTAATAAAAATGTTTGTTTGTAAATAATAAATATTAATACAATTTCTAAATTCTTTATAAAATACAAAACAAAATATGTATTCGAAACCCTTTGGTTTATTTCAATACACAGTCTGTGTGCATTTCTGAATTAATCTCACTTGTTGGATAATTCTTTATAATTGCTATCTACATATTTCTTAGATAATAACATTTAATGTTTTTTTTCTCTGTTTTAAATTATGTGTATATATACTAATTTGTGCACTTGCACTTCTAGATAGCAGAAACAATAAATTTCTAGGTTATCATTTCAAAGCTGACTTTGATTTGATGGTATTAGGAACTACGTGGGTCAATTTAATAATAATTTTATAAAATTAAAATAATTAATGTTATTTACTGTGCATAATTTATTTAAAAAAATATATATAAATGAATTTTTTAAATTTATTTTATTTTATTAATTTAAAAAATTAAATTATATTATTAAATGTTTATTTTTATCTTTTCTTTTTTGTTCGTTTTTTAATTTAATTTAATTACAATTTTTACATACAAAAAATGTAATTTAAGAAAGAAAACACAAAAAACAATGCAATGTCTACATTTTATTTTTGACATTTCAATTATGATCACTCAGTCGATAACATTTAGATTAATTAAAGGCTTTCGTACTTATTGCTTATATCTTTTGTAGATGAAATAATAGACTTATAAATAACAAAGTTTTATTCAAAATACATTCATAACTGGTTAGTTTTAACATAATTAATTTAAAAAAAAGAAAATTAAAATGTTTCGAGTAAACATTTTGCGGAACTGCTCCAATCTCACAAGTAAGTTGATGATTTTGAGGTTATGTTTTTTAAACATTTTCAATTATATAACAGCAAATTGAAATTTTCCATATTTAATTTTTAATTGTATATAATAAAAAAGGATTTTCATTAAGAAATTAAATGATTCAATTTTTTTATCTCTAGATTGAAACAGCTTTTTGATTATAATATTTTGTTAATTACAGAAAATTTACTTTTCAACCAACAACAGAATGGAATTAAACAGTTAAAAAGCCCACTTTTTAATTCAAGTTTGAAGTGCCCTCTGGGAAAATCTGTATTTGACAATGTAAAAACGCGAAAATCATTGCTACAGGTAAAATACTTGATTTGTTTTATTATTATTTTGTTACAAGATTCTTATATGGGTTGGTCAGAGGAAGAGTTGATCAACTCAGTTTTAGTTAATTACGAGATAAATAAATTTAAATTTTTGACGTTAATATTAATTTTCTGATCATTTTAATGTTTTTCTGATTGCTTTTAACTGCTCAAACATGTTTGTCTTAAGGTGTTTTGTGAATTTCATTAATTTTTTATGCAATGTTTGTATATATATGTAATTTATCAAAAACTAGTTAGATATTTTTTAAGCATCAATATTTTTTGATTGAGAAACCCAAAAGAAAATTCATTTTTTAACGATAAAACTTTACAATTTTTGTAATTTATTTTAAATTTTTGTTAGTTATTTTTAGTTAAGTAATAGAAAATAATGAATTAATTTTTACTTAAGGGGGTAGTCCAGTGTGAACTTCGAAAAAAAGACCTATTTTGAAGAATTTTTTTCTCAGTCGCAGAACATTATTTATTGTTATTTTTTTTTAATAAATAAAACGTACTTAATACTTCAAGTCACAATTTTTTTAATACACAAAATGTATTAAATTGTTAATTACAATTAAAATTTTAACCACACATTCCATAGACATGTCGCTATGGTCGGAACTAGAATCTTTTGATTTCATCAAAATTTACATTTTTTATTAAAAAATAACTATCAAAACACAGATGGAATCAAAAGATCCTAGTTTAAGAAGATTGGTTGGTTAGTTTTTGAGTTATCAGGTACACGAGTGGCCTAGGAACAATTTAAAGAATCTATTTATTTAATTAACAAATTTTTTGTATTAACAAAATTGTTTCTTGAAGTATTAAGTGTGTTTTATTTATTAAAATAAAACTAACAATAAATAATGTTCTGCGACTGAGAAAAAAATTCTTCAAAATAGGTCTTTTTTTCGACGTTCACACTAGACTACCCCCTTAAAATTTAAGATATTAAATTAAAAAATAAATCACTTTTGACGTTTTAAAACTCAAAATCACATTCATTTAATATTTTTTCATGAAATTCGCTCTTTATGCCATTTTTCTTTAAGTAATTAGGTAATTTTTGGATTGAGTTATAATAAAAATATAGACTTGATCCACTCTTGTTCTGACCAACCCAATATTTTACTATAATTACTTTAAGTTTTTGTAATTCAATATTAGATACAACTTACAATATTAGATTTTTTTATTTTTGTTGTTAAAATAAATTTTTTCAGGTTGCAAGAACTTTTGCTCCGAAAGCATTGCAAATTCGTGGAGCAGCAACTGCTGGTGATCATACTCGTATGTGGCAGCTAGAAAAAATACTTTCTGCAGCTCTTATTCCCTTATTGCCAGGAATATTTTTAATTGACAGTAAAGTTCTTGAAACTCTTGTGGCAAGCATCGTTGTTGTTCACACGTATTGGTAAGAATCAACAATTTTATATTTTAAACTATAATATTATTATCATGGATTAATTTTATAAATTTATATTAATTTTATGTATAAATTTTGTAGGGGTGTGGAAGCAATTATCGCAGATTACTTAAGACCAATAGTAGTTGGACCTACAGTTCCAAAAGTTGCCCACTTGAGCTTGAACGTCGTCACTGTAGTAACATTAGGAGGTCTTCTTGTTCTCATTTTCAGTGGAGATGGTATTGCAAATGCTGTCAAAAGAATCTGGAGAATTGGAAAAGAATCTCATTAAGCAGAAGACTGTTAAAAATGAATCTGATATAAAATTTATAATCTTTGGAACTTAGCAAAAGTGATGTCATCTTAAATATGAAAATAAATCTACATTTATACTAGTCTTGCACAAAAAAATTAATAAACTGACATTACGTGTATTATAAAGTATTACGTTGATTATTTAGTAGAGTTAATACAAAAAAATATAAGTTCCAGTGTATAATTTTTTTTAATAAATAATTCCAGTTGTAATGTTAATTATTTTTATTTTGCATCAAATTATAAGTACAACTAAATGCATTATTCAAATTTTAAATTTTATTAGCATAACAATCGCTACAATAAGTGGAACTATACAAATCAAAAAATATATACATATATGTTGCTTACAATAAAAACAATGATCTACAAACAAATGTTGCATTTTTTCAAATTGGAAAACATTTATTTGAGTGCAATTTCTCTCAATATATATGTGTATTAAAATTTTAAATATTTCAAGTTTGATCAATTGGTAAGAAAATTACCCGAGGCACTTGCGTTGCAAACCTATATAAAATGCCGTAACATTTACTTAGCTAAAATTTTATATAAATTCATTTATAAATCATGTTTCATATCGACTGAAGAATGTATCTTTACTTTCTTAATACAATAATTTGGTAATAAATTTTAATTATTTTAAATTAAGACGAAAACTGAAATCAAGAGTATTCAATTCTATTGAAAATGAAGTAGATTATCACTAGACTTAAATTATATTTGTATTTTTGTAGTACAATCAATCTATCAATCTAAACCGAAAATAAAATTGTAAATTAATTTTAAGACAAAGTTTTTTTTTTTAATTTAAAAGTATTATTATAATTCTTAAATAAAAGAAAGAAAGAAAGAAAGAAAATACATTAATTGAAAAGTCAAACAAACATATTGTAAAAACGATTTCGATAAAGTTTACTCTTTTTGGTCAGCTTCTTTAGTAACTTTGAGTACATGAAGTATCACTTCATCTACGGTTTGCGTAGTTAACAATGACTTTACAGTATTATCTTCGATAACGGCCAAAAATAGTATCTTAACATTCTCTCGTAGCCTATCAGGGAATGACAAATCACTTTCGGAAGTCAGCGGCTCTCGTCCGCATCTTCGGATAACTGCTTCTAATACGTCTTGAACTGGGGTTTCCATCCAACCAAATAACTAAAAACCAAAAATTTATCAATAAAAAGCAATTATATAAAATTTTTATTATTATAATTACAGAACAAAGAAACTCACCTGCAAGGTTTCCTCTTCGATCAAAACCGTCAAAAGTTCTACGACACATTTGAGCAATTCATCGGTTGGCAGTTTATTGGATTTACCGAGTTTATGCTTTTCAGCGGCAGAAGAGGCGATGCTGAAGAAACGCTGCTGCAAGTGACGTCTCTCAGCCTCGCCCAGCACGTCTTCCAATAATTCCCGGTGCTTCGCTCGGACGTGTCGCATCAGACAATCTTGGCGAATAAATGCTCGTCCACATTCTGCGCAGGATTGCGGTGGCTCGCGTCTGTGGGTGTTCAGGTGAGCTTGCAGGGACGATTTTGCGGCAAATGCTTTGTCACATTTATCACATTTAAAGGCTGCAATACAAAAACATTTGAAACCTTGAACATTTTATACAACTCGAAGAATATTTTTTTATTTACATTTAGAAATAATATACTTGTTTTACATTATTTTTTTAAAAAAGAGGAAATTACGTTTAACTCCAGTATGCAGGTTACTATGCTTAACCAAATCTTCTTTTCGTGTAAATGTTTTGTCGCACATGTTACACTGGAACGGCGTTGCTCCTTCGTGAACATACTTTTTATGAACAGTAAGACGAGCCTTTCGATTGAAGGCCTTGCCGCAGATGTCGCAGTAAAATCCATTTTCCCCAGTATGATGAAAAACGTGGGCCCTCAACTGGGCGGCCTGAATAAACGATTTTCCGCAGAAATTGCAGGAATAGGGCTTTACTCCGGTATGCGTTCGTTGATGTCGATTCAGAGTTTCTCGTGCGGCGAATTTCTTGTGACACTAATGGAAAAAAAGTAATATTTATTTATTATATTCTACAAAATTATATAACATTCAAAAATTGAGTTAAAATAAATATTTAAAATACAAAAGTCTCGCTCCCAATTGTACTTACAATTTTATTTTTGTATCCACACTGTTAGCTTGTAAAATCAGATTTTTTTTATTTTAACGTGTCAAAGCAGCTTTTTATTTGATTTTTTTTTAGATTAATATGTATATATGTTTAATAGCAGAAAGAAAAAAACTTACGAATGAACATTCAAATGGTTTTTCGCCGGTGTGCACTCGTCTGTGCTTTTTCATCGCAACTGTTGATAAAAATGTTTTGTCACATAAATCACATTCCACCGGTCTTTCGCCTGTGTGCATACGTTCGTGTATAATCAGCTGCTGGGTCGCATTAAACTCTTTATTACAAAATCTGCAGGGCTTCTTTTGTCTCTGGGGCTCTCCTGCGTGCAGACGCAAATGTTCACGCAAATTGTCTTTGCGTGTAAAAGTTTTGTAACAAACCTAAAATTAAAATTTTTCATCAAAAATTGAATTAAATTTAATACTAGAACTACCAGCGGTACAAACTTGTGCCATTGTGAAATTGAAATCTTTATAAAAGTTTTAATTTATAACGAATTTGTACGAAAAATTTTGACAATTATCCTTTCAAAGTGTTTTTGTAAACTTCAGTCAACAAATTAATTTATTATATAAATTATAATACTGTTTACCTAAAACTACTTAACTGGTACACATGTGTACCGGTTAAGTTTTTTTTAAATAAATAAATTGTTAAAAATCATTTTAAATAGTATCTTTTTTGTTATATAATTTCAAGATGTCACTAGAGTCTAAAATAAATAATTAAATTAATAATAAATAATTTCACGAACAATATTCTGAATTTTACCTGACAGGAAAAAGAACTTTTAACAGCACCGTGACATCCAGATTGAGTTTTGTGTCGATTCAAATGGTAACTCCGAGAGAAATACCTATCACATTCGTCACACCTATAATTCACAACATTTCATTATTTATTGTTTTGATTTTACAATCAAAGTTTTTTTTACAAATTTATTCGTACTCACTTGTAAACTTTACTTTTCACGTGAGTTGTATAACGATGCTTGTCCAGAGCTTTCTTGTCACGAAAAGATGAGCCACAATCTTTGCACATATAAGAATCTGATTCCCAATGAATGACTATGGTGTGACGATTCAACGAAGACATTTTTTTAAAAGACAAATCACAATTAGGACATTTAAATGAGCCGCCCTTGTGTGCAGTGGCCATATCTTCTGCGCAGCAGTGACATTGGGTTTCAAGAACTGGTTTGATTTCGGGCTTTTTATTGTTGTTTGTCGAACTTTTAGAGCCATCTAATTAAAAAAAATTTTTTTTTATTAAAATATAAATAACTTTGATTACAATGTAAATTACTTTTTTTTAAAAAAATACAATATATTATTGAGAAAATATACATTAATTGTATAAAATACTTAGAATTTAGAATTTTTATCAAATAATGGTCATTTATCTGTTTACTTTTGTCAATTTCATAATCTGGGTCATCCACATCATCGTCCTCGTCTTCTTCTGAGTCATAATTATCGAAATTTCCGATTTCCAGGAGATCAACTCCGTCATCTTCTTCTCGACATACTTCCAAGTGTTCTTTCAGTTGCTGAGATTAAATTTATTTTAATTAATAACCTTTCATTATAAATATGTAATTATTTAAGAAAAAAAAATTACCTCATCAGACTGGAAGAGTCGATGACAAGTCACGCATTCATGGTCATTCACTAACTGTAACTGATTTTCCGCTACTGGCAAAACTAAAACATCTAAGAAATATTTGTACATTTAACAAAAAATAATCACAAATATCAGAAGTATGCTTGAACTTTTATCATTAAAAGACAAACTTACTTCCGTTTAAAGAATCCATGCCAGCGATGTTCTCGAATATGTCATTTGTTGGCCCAGGGTCTGTGAATGTATCTAAAACAAAAGTAAAATAAAATTAATAACTATTTTACTTTCTAACTTGAATTTCATATTTACTTCACGTGTTTCTTCTAAATAAACAAACATTTTCGTTAATTAATTGGAATAACACTATTCAAAAATAAACTTAAGAAAATTACTGCTCCAAAATAGAATTTCAAAAACAAACAATTTTCTTAAACTTTTCAATTGAAACTTAATTATTAAATTTTTGTTTAATTGTAATAAAACTTTCACTTCACCTTTTTCAAAACCCCCACTCCCTTTCACTTTGACACGTAGATCATATTGTTCCAAACCAAAATAAAAACAATGTTGTTTTTCAAAATAAAAACAATTTTTTTTTCAAAATAAAAACAACCCATTGACTTACCGATGATTGTTGTGTGGTCCTCGGCTTTCAGCACAATGTCTTCCTCGATGGCTATCAGTTCTGTAAATGTAGGTTATGATCAATTACATCAAAAAATTTTCATCAAATTTACATCACACCGAACAAAAATGAGCCCCACACTCACCAATCACTTCGCCCATTGTTGTCGACAAATTCGGGCACTTTTTGTAAACAAGCTTTCTTTTTTTCTACTTCTTCTGAACAATGTCAAAAACCCAAACTTTCACAGCAACGGAGTGCACCTACGCAGAGACCGATAACTGCTCCGAAATATGGCGTATCAGAGTGGCACAATTCTTGGGGCCGGGGATTCGCTCGCAGACGGCACTAAATGCATGACACCCTGGACGTGGGTTCGGCCGATTTGGGGCGCGGGTTCGACGTAAACATTTGCCCCTGGTTGATCAACCACCCAAACACTAAGCTTGACAAAATGGCCTAGCTAAAGGGGCACGCCTTTACACCATTCTTTTCACGGCTGTTACAGCACAGACGATTTCCGTTGAACAGAGCGACGAAAACTACCGATGTTACACGAGTAGTAACGATTTGAAAGAAAGCGCGTAAAATTCAAACTTTGTTGTTTATTTTTTCAAAATTAACGTATTTTTTTAAAAGTAATAAAAAAAAGTATGTTAATTTTAATTACTTAATATTAAAATAATTTTTGTATTGCAGAGTAGTTTTTTTCAAAGTCACGTGTGCACTGCACTTGGGTTGCCTGGCAACCAACTGTGAAAATATTGCGTCAGCCAGTGTTAATATTTATTGACAATAAACAAGCACAATTTTTGTTGTAAAACACAATGAGCGAAGAAATTAAGCCAGAAGTCATTAAAAAAACGCAAGACCTGCTGGGAAATTATTTCAGGTCACCACCGCTGACGGAGAAGCTGCTAAAAAAACCACCCTTTCGGTTTCTTCACGACATTATATCGGCTGTAAAGCGCTCTGGAAAAACATGTACAGTACATTTCACTTATAATGAGAATTTGTAAAATTTGGTTGGTTTTGTAAAAATACTTATTTTTAAACTATTATAACATTTTAGTAATAGATGTTATTTGCAAAATGTCGACGCAAAAACGAATTAACAATATTATTCTAAAATATATTATTGTTATTATTATTATTATAATGTATATTTTATAAAGTGCAAAAAGAGAACATGACTTATAAAGTATAAATAATACAGGAATTAAACAATGGAAAATTAATTTGAAATTTAAATTATAATGAAAATAGAACAAATGAAAATAATCAACAATATTTTCATAATTTTTTAGTTAATTAATTTGATTGGATTGATTAATTTTTTAGATTTAATTAAGATGATGTAAATAAATAATTTTTCTTGACATCTAAATTATTTACTTTTACTCAGCTTATAGCGAAGAATCATAACAAGCAAATGTCGACGATTCTTTGAATCTCATTATAACTGAAATGTGCTGAATTAGTAAAATTGATTATGAATTTTGAGCTTTAAATGTTGCTTTTTTGCAGGTGATCCGAGAAACCGGTTTCTTGGAAGGTTTATTTTCGGAAGAAGAACTCAATTCTGACAACGTAAAGGACAAAGAAACTAAAGTTGCTTATTTGACTAAATTAATTGAAGTTGTTAGTAAGTATTATAAAAAGCAAGTTAAACATTAAAAAAATATTTATGAGATTTGTAAATTATGATCAAAAAGCCGATAAGTATTTTTTTTAAATTTAATTTGAAAATTTTATAAAAATTATGAAATTATAATTAATTTTTATTAATTTCTTCTTGCTTTTTTATAGAGTTGGCTACAGGTGACCCTTTGACAGTTCGTCCAAGTAAAATAGTTTCTGGACAGGAACCGACAAAAACTAACGAGTTATTGCAGTCGATTGGTAGAGCTCTAGATAAAAAAGTAAAATCAATTTTCAGACAAATTAAAAATAAAAAACTTTGTACATAAAAAAAAAAAATTTGTTTGCAGACAAATAGTAAAGATGCAATAGAACAGTACAAAAGTGGCAAAACTAAATCCAAGTCAGACAAAGATGAAAGCAAAAAATCTTCGAAAAAGTCATCCCAGAGTAAAAAACATGCTGGGACTGACAAAAGATCG
>JABFPM010004059.1:0-13276 GCA_022817325.1 Idris sp. 1 HC-2018 | reverse complement strand
ATGATGATGATGATGATGATGATGATGATGATGATGATGATGATGATGATGATGATGATGATGATGCGCTGTCTGCATGCCATATTCCATCAACGTTAATTTACTTAATTCGCAAATTTAATTAATGTTGCCAACAAATTAAGCGTCAAGAAAACTTCATTATAATATTTTCATTGTTCCAAATAAAAACTATACATCTATACCTATACTAGAGTGAGTCGCTTTATTTAACTTTGAACTAGCTCAATGATAATGCCGTATTTTGATAGTACTTCAAGGTTCCGATACTAAAAATGACTGAGTCGGAAGTTTAACCTTTCCGCGAAAACCGAAAACATGGTTATTTTTAGCCGTTTCTTACTAATGTTGAAATAATTTTATTGAATTATATCAAAAACTGGTTCTTGTCATATAGATGTCATATAGTGGCAAGATATAATTTTGTAATTGTTTTAAATTCAAGAGAAAATTTGAACTGCCAAAATAACAGCCAATCACAAAATTGTATTTTGCCACCATGTAACATTAAGTTAGAAATTGTTGCGACTAGTTGGCGTTGTATCTTTCGTGCAGATAGCTTATAGCCTATACCTATATTCCTGAGTACTAGGCAGACTGTTTTAACCAATCTGCCAGAATTAATTCGTTAAACTATGCATCAACCGACTTCTAAATATTTATTTTTTTCTTTCAATGTAGAATTAAATCAACACTAATTTGCACATATTATCAGTCAATAATCTTAAGCAAAAAAATATTTTAATATTGAAATCTTAACGTTAATTGAAGTTAGGCATTTAAATGAGCCAAGTAGTAATGCGTTATCAAAGACTTCATTAACAACCTGTTAATTTACACCGCCTTAATTGATCCCCTATAGACAGCCGACCTGTGAAATCGCATTCTTTTTCGTTATTTGATTTTTGCAGACCTGAATCTTTGAAATTCAAAGAAACAAACTATGAAAAATCTGCAGTCATTACTATCCAAAGGACAAATTAATAAAAGAAAAAATAATAATAATAAAAAAATCCCAAAAGTAACTCTTAAATTTATTAAAACTCATATAAGTAAATTAATCAATTGTCTCTTGATGAGAAAAGAAAATTAATTCATAATTACTTATTGAATTTAAAGTTATATATTCAATTAAAATTGGAAACAAAAATTAAACTTAACATCAAGGTTGACGACAAGCCAGCAATTGAAGCGCAAAAATGGAAACCTTTAAGAAAAGTGAAAGAGAAAAAAAAAATATAACATGATAACAAGATTGCAGTAGTTGACTGATTAGTGATAATCTAGAGCACTGTAATTAGTGCATTACAGCAATAAACAATTTAATTAGAGGACCGCACAGAAATACGGCATTTTAACTCGAGTGATTAGTCAAAAGCCAGACGTAATCAAATATTGTACGAAAAATTTAAGAAATAAGATAGGCTTTTAATTATCAACACAGCTAAGCTGTTCGTATTAATCATGATCACAGATAATCTGATCATAAAAATTGTTCACACTCTATTGTAAGTTTGTTGTCTTCAAATTTTATTTCCTTCATGTATATTTTAAAGATAAAAATTGATACAAATAAACAGAAAAACAAACATTAAATAAAAGTGAAATTTTATTTATAATACAAAAGAATAACTTGAATAATTTTGTATTTCTTTAATTTTTTGTATGAAAAAAAGAATATCTTTTCCGATTATTATCATAAATAAGCAGAATACTCGATATATTAAATTTAATCAAACAAAAACTTGGATTTTGTCTGAGAAGCCAATACAGTGGAAGAATAATTTCATATACACAAAAAAATTGTCCTCTTATCTTGGAGATAAGAAAATAAGCGAAGTAATTGAATTCCACTCGAAAAGAACCCCGTAAGATCACCCTTAATCTGATCACGAGCTTTATCAAACGGCTTCTGTGTTTACACTTTTTCATAACTACCAATTTTATGTGCTCGTGAAATTGATTTCCACTGTATTGGCTCAGTCAACTTGATCAAGTTAAATGTTAATTTATTGAAAAAGTTTCTCAATCATCTAATTCAGATAAATCAAATTGCAGCTGAACTCGGGGATTATGATCCTCGACGACATTCGGTGGGATACGTAACCGAATTTCGTTTCTTGGCCAATCAGACCTCAGAACTCGAGAACAGAATCGTTGAGCTCCACAAAACACTTGTGTAAGTTCTTATTTCCTAATCCTTCCATCTATTTTTATTGCCATTTTTAAAATAATCGCAAAATTTATAACCAGCAAAATGCAATTTTTCTAATTGAATCTACTTAAAATTAAATAATATATTAATAAATTTATGGATACATTTTTAAAAAATTTTAAATTACAAAAGTTATTGATCACACAAAACAGATTGTTTATTTTGTAATAAAAAAAAGTCTTCAAAATACTTGTTAAAATCCGAACAAAACAACCGTAAGTGTACTTACGAACTTTTTTTCGGTAAATGCGTTAAATTTTACAAATATAAAATAAGATACAAATTATATTCCATAATAAGATTTGTTAAGACAAAAATTGTAAGTGTACATACGGCTTCTTTTTAGTATACCCCATGTGCATGTTTTTGTTTCTTATGTAAAAATACTCATTTTTTATTACAGAAATGAGATCACGTACCTTTTTTAGATATGATTTTAAATTTAAAAATAATTTTCGAGAATAATTACGATTAAAAAAGGTTTTTGGCTATTTTCTCGAATTTAAGTCAATTGCTCTTATCAACTTTTCTCTTCGGCACGGCAGAATAAAATAAAACCAAAAAATTAGAACTACAAAAAAAATAATAATTTCCTTGTAAAATTAGTACCTTCCATTTCTTATGGCATTTAATATATCCATTTTGTTACGATATTTTAATTTGTGGAAGATATTTTAACAGCAAAACAACAACAAATAACTCAAATTACATAAAAATTTGTTTCTTTTAAATAATACGAAACATTTAAATAAATTATTCAAAAAAAGAAATCACAAGGGAAAAATGATCAAGTTGTGATAATGAAATAGAAACGTTTAGTTCTCAGACAAGTTTGACAGTTGAAATGTATTCGGAAATAAAGTTACGTCCTAATCGCCGATTTGATTTTAAGAGCAAGAAAACAACTCACATTTTAGAGACTTTAGCTCAGTAATATAATAACTTGAAGTAAAAGCTTTTCTTATCAAAATCTCTAATTAGTTAATTATTTTATAAACTTGTGCAATCATTTTGTTATCTAATTTTTAATTATAAGTTACATTTAAATTGTTAAATTAAATTCTTCTGGTTATTTGAAACAATTTTAATTTCTGTATCTTTTTAATACAGAATATTGTAAACATTGTAAAATATGTGCTTTGTCAGTTTTTATTTAAATTGTAATATTTTAGTTTCTTTTCTGTTTAACGAGTTACTAGAAATTTTTTATCACGTAGTATTTTTTGTTTGTTTGTTTTTGTAATTAATTATTAACAACGTCATTTTTTATTATTTTTAGCGAAATTGATCAATTAATCGAAATTGTACAAATAAATTGATTGATATATTAATTGAAAATTAACTGTTTCCTAGAATTAATTGAATTTTCATACTATTTTGATTAGATCGAATATTACATTTAAAAATGCTAACAAATAATTTTGATTAATTTGTCACTGAATTAATCAAAAATGTCGATTAACTAAAAAATGTTGTAAGATCAAACTTTTTGAATGCAATGTTTTTGAAAACTCAGCTGGCATATGTAAATTTCAGTTAACTTCAAACATTGTTTGCACATTATTTTTCAGCGGGCAACTCCCATCTGCTGCAGAGCTCAATTACCTGGACAAAGTAAAATGGCTAGAAATGTATGGTGTTGACTTACATCCAGTATTAGTATGTAGTTTTGTCTATTTTTTAGATTATTGTTTAAACTTAAATTTAAAGTCCACTATAAACACAGAAAACATAATTAAAAAACTTAATGAATGTTTTTATTATTATTATTATTTTTCATTTCCCTGGTAATGAATAATATAAACTTATAATATAAGTTTTACAATACACAACTGTTTAGAGATGTGCATAACATAGTTAAACATTATTTTATGACTCGTTTATTTTTACGTGAATTTGTTTTATTTATACCCAGAATGAAAGAAAATCAATGATAAAATTATATTGATTTGATTTTACGGCCAAAACGCGTAAAATCCATCCTGGTGTATTATGAGAAAGTTATAAAAAACATGTTGGTAACTGAATTTTAGATGACAATCAAAATAAAAAAAAAGCCTCATTATAAAAACTGAACATTTTTAATTTAATGTTGAATATTTAAGCATTTGCAATCTCTTAATCAAACAGGGAATGTCCTCACCTTCACAAATTTGTTATTGAAAGATTATTTTTAAAAATGTATTTTACGCGTTTTGCTTTTAACCCCCTCAATTTAAATATTGATATTTTATACAGAGGAACAAAAATCAACTTCTGTGACGACATTTTTTATGCTTAAATGGTTTATTTTGAACTAAAATTAAATAAATAAAAAAAAATTTGTAATAAAACTGATTTAGTTTTACAGGTAAAACACTCTTCGCATACAAAATTAGCGCCCCCCCCCCCCTCCAAATTCCACAAATTTGCCAACTTTCAAAATGCTGTAACTTTGTTATTTTCCATTGAAAATTTATTTTTAAAAAAAGAAAAGAAAGCTTGAAACCCTTGATTAACTCTAAATTCAATACAAATTTTCAAAACTAGGCCCCAAATGGCTCTGTTTTCGATTGAACAAAAATAATTTTGTTTCGCTAATTTTTATGTGGAGGGTTCTTTGCCTGCAAAACCAAATCAGTTTCTTTTTATTATTTATTTTCTTCAATTTTAGGTCAAAATAAATCGTTTAAACATAAAAAGAACCGAGTTACGAGAAAAAAGTTAGATTTCGTTCCTCTATGTAATTGATTACAATTTGTAGACATTTTTAAACTTCATTGAACGAAATAAAGTCACACTAATTAGAAAATATGTCCAAGTTTAAAATATAAAAAATAAAGATAATAAATTTGTTTTTCATATTTAAAATTCAGTAATTTCATTTTGAGTTATGCTTAAAATAAACTGAAAGCATGTGAGATGAGTAATAAACTTAAAAAATGATTAAAATAAATTTATCGTGTCATTTCAGGGCGAAGGCAATGTCGAATACTTTTTAGGTTTGACGCCAAGCGGCATTATTCTGTTGCGCAACAAAACCAAAGTTGGAAATTATTACTGGCCGAGAATTAATAAAATTTATTATAAGGTAAGAAACGCTTTAGTGACGGGTTTATGTGATTACTCAAGCTTTTATTGAAGAACGTTTTTCTTTGGTTTCGACGTGACTTTTATTGTTTCCTTTCTTTTGTTGTCTTATTTTCATTGCAGACACATTTCTTGAAAACACGGCTAGTAAATATATATTAATAGAGACAGAATTTAAAGAAAAAGTAATTCAAACTCAATTTCAACAAGAAAAGATATTCATTATTATTAGAAATCAATTTTTTTAAAATACAAATTCTGTCACTATTATAAGTTCTGGATTGTCGACTTTTGACTTAAGCTGGAGTACATTGTCATATATTATGAGACTATAAATAGTTTCAAAAAATTGTCCAATCATATAATTTTATTCACGCCCAACATTTCTCGACAACGCAATCGTGTCCCTGTTATTTTATGATTAACTTTTATATGCTCTTGCAAAACTGCATCTTTTTATAGCTACACTTTGAATTGCTCTGAAAAAAATAATAATAAACTACAGTTATTGCACATAAATTAAAATTGACAGAATTTAAAAAGTTGAACATTTTTACCAGTACTGAAAATAAAGTCACAGAGAAAGCAGGTATAATAAAGTTATCAATCGTTCTTTCAATAATTATGAACTTTACTGATAAAAGTCCGTGAATATTGAATTTGATTAACAACAGTAATATTAGAAATTGAGATGGACTACAGACTAAAAATAATTCATAACTGTAATTTCTATTATAATACGTGACTAAAAAGTAATGTAAAAAATGTAAATATTTAAACTATTAATGTACTGTGAAATTAATTGAATTCATTTTGCATAATAATTGAACATAAAAGTAACGGTCCAAGAACTTTTGTAACGAATTTAATTTGCTCAGCCATTATTTAATTAAAATATAATTTAATTAATTTACTTATTGTAGGTAGTTTCATCGAACAGCTTTATATATTAAAATTTCTAACATTGAATTTTAATGATGAAAAAATGTTAAATTAAACGAAATATGATTAGTTGATTAATTAATTAATTGTCAAAAAATTTTGAAATTGACAGGGTCGCTATTTTATGCTAAGGGTAAGTGAAAAGAATTCGGAAGAGCGAACACATGGGTTCGAGACGCCATCGAAGGGAGCTTGTCGGCATTTGTGGAAGTGCTGCCTGGAGCACCAGGCGTTCTTCCGTCTGATGGCAACAGGGCCACCCCCGCTGAGCCCGTATTCCCGGTTTCGTTCCTACAGTCCTCCTACCGGCACCAGCGAGAAACATTCAACTGTGCGAAGAAACCCGGCACCTGTGTTCCAGAGGGCGCCCAGCAGAAGAGCGCAGCGCCGTGTCGTCGAAGGCCAAGAGATGGTTGGAAATTTTGTGGAAACACCAATGGTGAACCCGAACATTGGTCACATAAGCAACGCGATGCATTGCAGCAATGTTAACCATAACTCCCGACAACAGTCCTCAAGTCCTCGCAGCACCAGAAGCGCTCCTTGGACTCAAAGTCAACCTCGAGGACTCTACACGTCGTCTAGCCCAAGATCGGTTCGATCTACGGGCACAGCACCACCTGTAATTTCTTTTTTTTTCAAATGAACCTATCTGATTCATTTTACGATCTAACAAATTTCTGTCCGAACTGCGATATAGGACTTTAGAAATCATGTTTCGTCTGCGATCTCAACAAAATCTTAATGTTTTGTCCGAATAGTGACTTCTAATATTGTTATGCACTACTTTTATTTTGAATGATAGTTTCAGTTAGTAATTATCATGAAGTTACTGACAAATTATTTTCAAAATTTACACTTGATGCACATTGAAACTAGGTTAAATGAACGAAGACAAAAATTATTTATTATTGAGAAACATAGCTATAAATATTTTACAAAACGACAAGCAGTTTCTTCCAAGGACATGGGCTTTAGTTATTTTAAAATTAATTATGTAAATAATATTCATGTACATGTTTACATACTTTATGTCTATATCTTCATATTAAGACGGTAAATTCTCAGTCTTCATAACTTTTTTTGAAGACTGCCTCATTTGTTTTCTGTAAATTTACATTTTGCATGACATTTTATATTTCACATTCACAGGCAAAAGCAGGACGCAGGCTGCAGCAGCCTGTAATTGCCTGTAACTTTTAACGCGGACGTTTTTTTTTTTTTGTTTTTTTTTAATAAACTTTTTCTTTCTAGTGTATCGGAATTCGGACATGTTAATTCTATTAAATAAAAGATAATGAATAAGAGGATCAAACTGTGTTTTTGGCAATGTATTCTATTTAGATTTGAACCTTAATTACTATTTAATTTGCAGCTCTTAAGCAGACTTCATAGACGAAGCAGCTCAGTAGAGAGTCAAAGTTCTGGCGATAGTCACAGTCGTAGCGGGCATCGCAGACGAAGTCACAGTCACAGTCATCGACGACACAGCAGACACTCTGACTGTGAATCCGAAATGTCGAGAGGCTCCGAGCCCAGATCTGGGCATCGCAAACATCGCAAGAAACACAGAGCCTCACGTCACTCAAGGTGTTACATTAAACATTAATATAATCAAAATAAATAGTTACATGTAAAACGATTATTTGATAGATTCACATCGCTTTCTTTTCTACATTTATGAGTAAATTAACATTATGAGTTGAAATTAACATAAACATTTTATTTACAAAGTATATAACTTGATTGAACTAATAACGGAAGCTTCATTTGCATAATAAAAAAAAGCCGACGCTGAAATAACTTTTTGTGTTTAGTAGGCACGAGCTTGTGGATTCCGAGGCGCAGTGGAAGGAAGTTCAAAGAAGAAAAGGAGAAGGCATTCAAAGAGCCGTGGTGGGTGCAAATGTATATACCAGAATAATGTTAGATTCGAATGAATGAAAATGAACAAGACGCGAAGAAATTCAATTAGTTTCAAATGTAAAAGGCGCAGAATTGGCGGTTTTGTTACAAGAAAATTGTGTTTTCCCCATTCAGCTTCAAAAGTATAAGTAGTTTGCCAATTCATTCAACTAAAATCGCTAATTGAGTTGTGCAATATTTAACAACGTACAAAAAGAATATTCGACCCTCCGAACGCAAGCAATCAGTTTGCCTTGAGTTGAAATTTTAATAGTCATTTCATTTTCAGGTGAGCCATACAGAACCTCGAAGAAGGCACAGAAGCAAACACCGAAGTCCATCGCAGAAGCAACCTTTTCCCGCGGAACTCAGAAAGTTAGTATATTTATAAATCATCTAAAGAGAAAACAAAATCATCTCAAAGGCATCATTTTTTTAACAAAAATCATAATACATCATTGCATTTTTTTTACATAACTTAATTTGCTTTTAATTAAAATTGATTAAATGTATGTTTTTTTTGCTCTCGCTATCATCAATCTTTTAATTTGAACGAGGAAGAATTTGCAGGTACAAAACAATTAATATATTTTTAAGTATAGTTTGAGATAAACTTTTTTTATCATGTTTTTTCATTGTACCACTTTGCATGCTTTTTTCAAGGAAAACGAAAAGATAGTGAATTAAAATATGATGTCAATTTACAGGCACTTAGAGTTTGGCCTAGTCGATACCACGGGAATGAGTGAGCAACAGCGTCGCGAAATTCCTTACACGGTTATTCAATCGCAGATGGCGTTGCAATGCAATTTGCAGGCGAGCAACAATCGTCTTGATGGCGACAACGCCGTGCCTAGGTACGATGATCTCAAGACGACATACAGCCTCCAGAGTCATCCCCCGTCTCTGGAGGATGAAACGGGATCCGTAGTCATTGTCTGAAAGTGTTGTGTTTTGTTTCCAAAATTCTTCCCCACCCCATTTGCATGTACTCGTGTTCGCTATGTGTTTGTTGTTTACGTTTTATTAGCATTTGTCCGTATTTATGTACCGTAAATCTCAGACCCCCCGCCCGCCCCCTTTTTCCATCAGTTTCTCTTCGTCTTAATTTATTCCGAGCATGTGTACATTTTGATTTAAGCATGATCTTAGTTATTATTTATTCGAAAGCATGACACCACACGATCCTTCAAATAAATAACTGATATTAACGGCTTGTTGCACTTATTTATTTATATCCTGGCTGTGTTACCCGATGTTGCTTTTGCTGTCCCATGACAGGAAATATAATATTTCATGTTTTTTACTATATTCGAAGTTATTGGTCTTTTATTTTTTGCATTTATTATAATTTAATGGTTGTAAATAATTTATAATAATTTACTTTACTATTGTTTTATTATTGAGTGTAACTAATTGAATTCGGATAATGAATGACAAAATTTGAATTTCAACTTCGAAAGAAAATTCTGCATGCTTCGGCTGAAGAATCGCACTAGTCAACAAACGAATTTTTGGTTTGTTTTTATTAAGTGACTATTATGTAAGTTTTTGTTATATAAATAAAAGGTTGTTTATTTAGTAAGAATTTAAAAAAAAAATTAAGATAGTCTATATTTTATAACTCAAAATTAATTTCTTGAAATTTAATCATACGCTTATAATGGTCATTTAACAGATACCGTTGACTAGTATTCTCTATATAATTTTAACTTTAATGCGTGTACAAGTTGAAAAGAGGATTTGAAAAGCAAGACTCTTGTTATTGATTTGTCTGTGAAGATTCTTTTGTCATTACTTCTGATGTCATTCTTCGAAAGGAACAAAAATCAAAGACAATTTTTCTTTTTAACATACAAGTTTTCGATTGCAAATTTAATTCTTGTAAGCCAAGACTTTTCCTCATATAACTTTTTTTTTTCTTCTTCTTCTTACTAGTCAAATTTTATAACTAATAATAAAAAAAATCGTCAATTTAAAAAAGATATAGGAATTTGTATTAAAAAAAAATGTTACGAAAATTAAAAGGATGCAAATTGGGCGCATTCTTGTTCGTCGACATCGCAAAAATCTAAGTCTTCTGGTGGCAAAGGTGGACAACTGTAGAATGCCAAGAATTCACTTTCAGATCGGTCAATTGCGTCGGCAAAAGAGAGAGAAGACACATTCACCATAGTTGCGACGGCAGTTATAACTTAACGGCAAGAGCAGATCGGGTCGTCGAATCGCTCTACTCGAACACTCGGTGTAACGAATATAGCGCGAGGAGGGACTTTGATTATACACGAAACAGCCGAATTCTGATCGGCAGTAACGTCGACAGTGGACTTGGCGAAAGCACACCTCAGGACTTTTCCAGTTGCTGTTCAAGCTCTGCTGATAGCACTAAACATACTCGTGTTGTACGTATTTTTCTTGCTTATCTTCATAATATCGAGTAATAAAAACTACTAAGAAACTTGTTTTACTACAATTAATATATTGTCTTGAATAAAGAAAATTGTAAATTTGAATATGATATATTACACTATAGTGCTGGAATCATGTATTAAAATGAATTACAAAATTAGCTTTAATTAATGAAGAAAATTGTTTTTCTTCTACTTTTTTAAACTTAACTCTACATTTTTAAAAAAGATCTTTTCGCAACAATATTTTATATATTAGTTTTAAATAAAAAAAACTTGATATCAGTAACAAAAATCTTTTTAAACTTCTGCCATCAAATATCTTGATTGGTAAAATTAGATTAGAAACTTTTTTATAGTTTTGTAATAATTAATTATTACATAATTAAAAAATAGTGACAGCCTAAATATTTTCTCTTGGTTTTATATGTTTTATTGTTCTATCTCTGTCAGACAACTTCCTTTTGTTTACCTTTTATATCCTTCCTTCTATATATAATATATAAAATTATATTTTTCACATAAAAGAAACGAAATAATAAATTAAAATTAAAACAACATTTTTTTTTATTACCAATTGATAGTAAAATCAATTCAAATTAGTACCAAAATCCCTACAATACCGACCAGCATAAACAAAATTGACAGTATTTAAACTGAATTATAATATAAACTGTCTGTGCATATTAATAAGTCAATTATTTAAATTATTTTCAAAAACATGAGTTTGGAATTTAATTTTAATACTTTAATGTTATGAAATTAGACGCAAAGGCAGTTAGAAGGAAGAGGATTTTACAAAATGTCTTCAAATCATGACATATATTCACCTGGAGATGCCACGTTAGACGTAGTTCTTCAACCAATAATATCGTGAGTTTCAAAAATATATTTTTAAAAATTTTGCAATTAATTTAACAGAAAATGCATATAAGCCATCAATCAAATTTAAGAATTGGCAATTAGATTTTTATTATCGATTTAAACTAATACATATTAATATGGTTTCGGTTGAAAGTTTACCAACCCTTTTCAAAAAATTTCAATTAAATTATAATATGATTGAACAACATTATTAATACATCATTATAATTTAATTGAACAACGATTTTGAAAAGCGTTGGAAAGCTTTCAGTCGAAATGTCATAAATATGCATTAGTTAAAATCGATAATAAAAATCTAGTTGACAATTAATAACTAATGAAAAATATTCGAATTAATTTAAAAATTAGTTAAAATGTATATCATTGAAATTTAAAAAATTGTAAATTAATATTTAAAATAAACCATAGATTTTTATGTATTTATTTTTTTACCAATTATAATGTTTTCTCACCTTTATTAATAATAAAATAAAAAGAACAGTTAACATTAAAGATATTTGATTCGCAGCCATAAAAACCATTTTTGAGTAATGTTTATTTGTATTATTTTGTATAAAACTGTGGATAATATAAAATGTCACTATAATCAATGCAATTTGCCATTTTTTGTTTACAGGACACTGACACGAAGACAAAGGAGCCGCCCAAAGTGATGAGCAAACTCTGACATTGTACTGCACGGATTACCATGCACATATTGTATATTCGCATAAAACTTTTTATACCTCAATAAAATTAATATCTGTAATCCCAAACCCGGTGTCGTTTGAGCTGAGGATTTTTAACCTAATGGTCAACACTTGCCATTATTTAGGTTTACAATTTATATTATCTTTTATGATATATATATATATTTTTTTTTTTTGAAAAAAAATTAATTTTAATTTAACTATCCTTCGACGCCATGTGCCTCATTAAATTTCCTATGAACTTTTCCATTTTCTTCAGGTCCTGAGCGATTTCTGTTTTATATTGTAAACACTGCAAAAAGAAGATTCAATTTAAATTTCCCTTTTATTACAAAGTAATTTTACTTTATTTTATTGTAAATTATTGTTTTATTATTATTATTATATTAATTTTATTATTTTTCAGAATCAAGATTTTTTTTAGTACATCATTTAGCTGTTATATGTATACACTAAGGTAAGTAAATTTTTAACTAATTTTAAAAATTGTTTAAACTGCTCTTATTTTTTAAGTCATGTTAATATTATTCTGAATATACAAAAGTTTTATTATAAATGCATGAAATTATTTAAAAATGTATAAGACAGTTCTTACCGTTTTGTTATCAGTCAGTTTTAAATGCAATTCTCCTTTGAAATGGCAGTATTTCATTGAATATCGAGCCTGTTAAAATAATAAATAATTTGTGTTTTTTTGTAAAAAGGGACAAATGTACAGAACTTAAAACCATTTAAACATTTTGAATTTAATTTTGATAAAATGTTAACACAAATGTTTAACCCAAAATTATATAATTCTTAAATAATCTAAAGACATAAACATTAAACCCTTGTAGGTATTAAAATATAAGCACTTTCTTAAAAATAAAATTTAATTTGATAACTTTTTAATATAAGTAAAAAAACTCTTACTTTCATCGGATCCTGCAAATATAACCTCTCTGCTCCTTTTTCAAATTCTTCCCAAGAATTAAGGTACGTCATTGTGCTAAACTAAAATTGTATATGGAATGTAGAACGACTTATCAATATTTTTGTTGATTTGCTACAACGAATATTAAAATTATTCAAAGAAATGTGGACTATATGGTTGCAATTGAGAGTATAAATAATAAATTATACACAACGAGTGACACGCTCAACAC
>JABFPM010004058.1:0-13277 GCA_022817325.1 Idris sp. 1 HC-2018 | reverse complement strand
TTGTTTAAAAAAATACCGGACTAAAAATAACCTAATATTAAGTTGTAATCTTGATTTAAATTGCAAGCATCAACCTTAACGTATCGATAACTGATGCACTTACCTTATATTTATTTTTCGTCTAAATTATAATAGCACGCCATTACACGGATAAAAATGTGAGGTGATTTTCGCTAATGAATGTCAGTTGCATTTTACAAAACTCATCGCGCTTTAAAAATTACAATTTTTGATAGATTAAATTGCATTGTTCAGTAATGATTATCGCTATAAGAGTTTGTTCTGAAATCCATATTAAACATTAGCGTTTTTCGCAAAGACTCCAGTAGCGATTTTCAGTAAGCTCCGCCTCTTTTGTTATCTGTGTAACAGAAGCAATACGAGTATGCGTATTTTGTGTAGCGTATACCCGGTTACGCACACATACTGCTTGTGTTACATGTACAATAAAAAGGGGGCGGAGATACTGAAAATCGCCACTGAGTCGATGCAAATTACACTAGTCAAACAAAAAGCGAAAAATGCTTGTTATTGCTTGCAAAAAATACAAGGCGCCAAATCTTTTTTTCGCATAATTAACTGACTACTGATATTCAGAATTGAGTCAGTTTTGATATTCACTAGAACATCATAAATGCGATTTTCAGTACAACATAAATAACAATATTCGTTGCATATTTTTATCTGTGTAGTTATCATAGAAAAATAATTTGTGGATTTCCATGTGGACTTCCACACGGAACAAAAATCGCAGATCAGCGATTGCAAAAGACAGTGAATTCGACTGCGAATGGGAAAAATAGCCAAAACTGCGAAACCGCAGTTTGATTCACTGTTGCTGCAAGTCAGAGAACTGTAATTCACTGACATTTTAAAAAAAACTATGAAGATATTAAAAGCCATGAAGAAATTATGGCGTGAAGACTTTATAAATAACATATTCTTATATGGTTATATGTTTATAGGAATCACAATGGGCTCCAATAGGCTTTACCATTTAAAAATGTTTTATGTTCACTTCCACAACGTTTTATTTTTCCCATGTTTTTTTTTTCAAAAGTTATTTTTGTGTTAAAATAAAATTACAAATACTGAATAGATCTCTATTTTTCAATTTATGCTACATGAATGCTTCAAGTTTATAAGAATACAAGTATTTTCAGTTTATTAACATTTTAAAATTTCGTTTTCAGAAAAGACCATTTAATTTCTCTGGAAACTCCAAACATACAATTTCATATATAAATCTACTCACAAAAACTGCAGCCTTTTATAACATACAAAATCATAATTCTTAGCAATAAAAAGTACAAAAAACTAGGTTCAGATTCAATTTATCTGTGGCATTTTTCAAGCTATTTCCAGTTTTAAATTTTCAGCTTCAAACTTTATGATCATTGAACCAGGGACTTGCGACATAATTGTGACCTACATCCTACAACACTACAGCGTGACAACTAAAATTTGTGTGTGAATATTTTGTCTACACCACGAGATTAACAAAGATACTTTTTTAACACAAGGAAAAATACATTTTTATTATGAATGGAAATAACAAATAATTCTGTTTATTGTATATATATTCTTTTGTTTTAAATTAAATTCATAAAATTGTCAAAATGAATAAGACTAATTGTACAAGTGAAGGCAACCAGAAAAAGCCGGTTGCATTTATGACAAGCGCGTCCCTGACTGTATCGAGCAAACAACGTTATCGAAAATCGGAAACCGTGTCACAGCGTTAAGAATGAAGAACACGCGCAAGCCAACGGTGGATCGAACCCACACCTCGTCGATCGATTGCTCGGCCCCGAGCTTTTATGAATGGCGCGCAACCGTGGTTCACGGCGCTATTTTTCCACCCCCAAGTCGGAGCAACTGAGATCCGACGCACCAGTGTCGGTCGCACAAATGGCGGTGTCATGATGTATTCACACGCTGCGATTAGGCTCAGAAAGATATTTTAAAACGCGTTATTATCCAGCGATGACGTATCGCCAATAAACAACCACGCGACATGGGCACACAGAAGCCGAGTGAATGGGCCAATTCACTGATCGCGCGCTTCGAAGACCAGGTACTTGACACTTCATTGACAACTCTCATTGACAGCTTTCATTTATTGAATCAACATTTTTGTCCATTTTTCTTAGTCGTAATATTTACTTTGCATGCACTTCCCTGAAGCAAAACAGACAAATTTAATTTTTTTAGCCATGTTTCGCTGAGCTGTTGATAGTGTGTGAACCCCGCCCGTTCGCATATACGTATGCATGTAAACATCTCTCATACATTTGACAGTAGCAACAAATACATTCATTCAATACTCTGACGAGTGTTTTATTTCATTTTAATAAGCTTTTTCCATTTTCTTATAGGGTTTTACTACAAAAAAATCATGTTCTCTTTTAACTGCTATTTATTTTATTATATTTTATTTACTTAAATATTAAAATCATGAACTTGATGTTAGGTTTTTAACAAACTAAATTTTTTTAACCCCCACTCAATTTTATGATTTAATAAGAAAACGAAAACTGTTTCATCAGGTCTTTGTTAATCTAATTTATGCACAAATTGTCAATTATTTGTACGTGAGATAGAGATTTCAGCTGTTCTTAATTTATCGATTGCCAAACTGACGAATCTTTGTTATCGACTGGGTTCATTCATAGAACGGCTCAAAAGCTTCTTCACTGTCTGGCGCATTTGCCATGTACCTCCCTCCGCTTGACCTTCGAGCCACCCACCGCCCAACTTTTTGCTGCTGGCAGGGGTTATTGAGAATAGAATGAAACGAGAATGATAGCATATTTCATTGATACTTCGCTTCTTATTCTGACTACGCTTACCATTCATTGTTTTTCCATTTTTTTACATTAAAATAAAATATTGATATCTTTGTTGCTTTTAAAGATGATTTGATAAACTAATTATTTAAACAAACCAACTTTACAGTTAAAAATATTAATTTAAAATACGATTAAACTAGGAATTAAACGAAAACGAAAAATACATTTGATAAAGGGGCTATGTGAGTAATTGTGACAGTGTTAAATTTTTATATAAATGACATTTCATGTTAAATCAAATAGACAACAATTTGAATTTCACCCACTGAAAAGACATAAATCTTAAAACACTAATTATTTCAGTTTTTGCATTTTTAAAACAAATTTCAAGATTTTAAGTAAGACATTATTGATATTCGTGTATAAGACAATTAAATAAAATACTTTATACGTTTGCACGATTAAAATAGTATTGGAATAAGATGAAAAATATGTTTATAAGGTCACTATGACCTAAAAAGTAAAAAAATGTTGAATTTATTTAACAATTTGACACGCGAAATACATTAGCCGTCATTGATTTTCTAATTTGCTAGCTTCAAATACTTGGGAACTTTTATTTTTCTAAGCGCGAAATAGATCACAGTTGAATTTTGAAGATTGCTAAAATTAGGAGCACTTAAATTCAACATTTAATATTCTTATGAAACAAAAGCAATAGCAATATAAAATTAAAAATATTCAAACTAAAAAAGGTATCTTCACTGTAATGATTGAGATGCAGCATATTCAGCAATGTTTTTTTAAATAAAATTAACATTTAGAAGATCATGTACCTAACATTGATAAAAAATTATTTTCTTGACAAAATTACATTCATTGCATAACTTAATTCATTAAAGACTTTTTGTCAGATAACAAAATGTAAATCATCTCATTTGACCTTATTAAGTTATTAAAATATTTTTCCTTAAATGTTTAATGGGTTTAATGTTGAATTATATCTGACGAATCTGATTATGTTTTCAAACCCCAGAAAGTTTTTTTATTATAGTCTTTTAATTTGTTCATATGACCTTTGGATGAAATAATATGCTAAGTCCATTTTTCATGTTTCGAGAAATTTTAAATTCAAAAAATTATAACTTTACTAAAAATTCTGATTTTTATCTTCACTCTAAAATTCAGTTTTTAGGCCTTGAAATATGGAGAATCACTTCAAAAATCAAAATTAATGTATATGAATTTATCAATACTTTTATTTAATTCTTTCGTAAAGTATAATAGCTGGTTTTGAAAATAGTGTACTATAGTTTACAATATATTTCTAAAAAGTTTATTTATTATTATTATTATTTTTTTTTTGGCAAATTTGACAATCATTGTTGTATGAATTATATGATTATTAAAAAAATGTAAAAACCACCTGAAATTTAATCAGTATATGAAAAATCTATGTTTTGCAAATGACTAGAAGTCAAAATGACGACTGTTTTAGTTCGACAACAAATTTCCACATATTTCCTAAAGGCCAAATATAATGTAAAATTCGCTTAATTATAAGGGAATGTATGGAAACAGCTGCAATTGTAATTTTTTCGAAAGCTTCGTTTTTCTAAAAATATCTAAAAATTCAATATTTTTTTATAATAAAATAAAATAAAATCCTTTTTTAAGTTTTAATATTATTTATCTGTTCTTAACAATTATACAGTAGCAGGGTATAGTATATTATGCAACTAGCATAATATATGCTTATTTGCTTCGTAATCGCACTCGTCTGGAAACGCCCATTTTCGTCCCTAGTTCCATATACTTTTTTCACCACAAGTGTCTAAAAAGTAGCGTTTTTTTCGCAATAGTAAGACGAAAGTGAGCCTTTCTGTTATACTTTTTGTTTGAATTATGGAAAAATGTGTACATACAAAATGTGACAAAAAGACTCACTTTCGTCACACTTTTGCGAGAAAAAAAACGCTACTTTCTAGGCAAGTGTGGCGAAAAGTAATTTTTTATTACCAAAATAAACTGGAGTGGATTTTATATTTTTTGCTTAACCCCCACAAATAGTTATTAAAATTATTTATGTAAAAACAACGTAAAAATATTGAGAAACAAAATTCACAGTCTAGATCATTTAAGAGCGATATGCCATAAGAACAGTTTAGGCAAATGAAAAATATCTTTTATTAGAATTCTTTTAATGATTAAACTGCAACAAATACTCAAATCAAAGAAACAAATAAAAATTTAATTATTCGTCGGCAATCGATATGATCATGTTCAAAACAATAAATTTTCAAACATTTTGCGAAATAATAAATTTTTAAAGTGGCTATATCTGTGATATAAATTATTAGAAATATATTTTAGTCTTTCTTAAACCAACAACTTTTATTTGTACTTGTTTTTGTGAATAATAAAATTGTCAGTTTATTAATTTTAAATGTGTAATTAAAAACTTAAAATACTCAATTTCCTTAATTTATTTTCAGCTACCATGTCGCACAAGATCTCAAAGTACACATTCGCAATTAAACGAAGAAAAAAACAAAAAATGTTTAATACAAATATCGCGCTATCGTTTTTCCCTCGTAATATCTGGCCTTACAAAAATGTTACAACGTGTCAACGAAATCGTCCCGTCTGTCGGAGGACAACGATCTTTTCACTGCACGGATCAGGATCGATATTGTTACGAATCCATTGTGATCGTTTTAGACACTTTGGAAAGGTGTTTAGTCAATCAACCCAAAGACACCACAAAATATGATGAAGCTATGAACGTCAAGTTACTTCTCAGAGAAATATGCCAGTTCATCGGTAATTTATTTTTTTCTGCGGACATATTAATTTTGATATAATTCAAGCGAAATTAATTTATTTATTCATTTCACAGATTTACCTAATGACAGTCCACAAAATGCTCATTTAAAAAATCTATCTAGCAAAGTGTTATTTGCGTTAAGCTTTAATTTTTTTAACGCAGTATTCAATCGAATATCGGCCCGCCTACAAGAACTTTCAGTTTGCAGTGAAGAAAATCCAGATTATAGTGATATAGAACTTATTCAACATATCAACGTTGACGTGCGCCGATTGACAAGGCTTTTCCAAGGTGATTATATTTAATATTTTGGTGATAATAAAACACTTATTAGAATAATTTGAAGCAAAATGCAAATCTCACATTAACTTACATTTGCTTTGCTGCAGATAACTTTCTACAATAATTATACAGAATTTTATAAGCTTTTTTAATTATAATGTTAATTTAAACTAAATATGGTACTTAGTTTCTCAGTCTAAGCATCTTCGTTTAATTGTGTCTTTTTGTTTTAATCACATGCTGTCTATAATGGGGTTATCGGAGAGACAACTTTATCCTGAAGGTAGCGTTGTAAGCAGCGGGTACAATTTTCGAATGGTTAGAAAGTTATTAAATTAATTTTATACCTATACAGTATAAATATACTAACTTTTTTAATAACTTTTTAAATATTGTCCTCTGCTCATATCGCCACCTTCACGATAAAATTTTCTTTTCGATAACCCCATTGAAGCGTTTATAGATTTGTAAACAGGGCCTAAGTCACATATTTACGATTTCGAGAGAAATGTTAAAACCTTTAGAGACTATCTCCTTCGGAATTCAAGTGCCTTTTCTCGTTTATTTAAATAAAGCGAACTAATTTTTCGAATAAAATATGTATAAAAAGGTCTTTTAATTTATTTAACAACAGTTTTGTTTATATGAATAAATGTTGTTTACAATTTCTGAATGCGACACTTGGTTGATATTTTTAATCTTATAGAAGAAGGAACCTAAAGGTTTCAGAATTTGGATTTTAGCATAATTTTTACAAGCTAAAAACACTTGGTTTGTGTCAGGGCCTCGGCTTTTTTTTCTTTTCGACAAAATTTGAAATTTTCAAAAATGATCATATATTAAGATCCCGGCTCTGTGGTGTAGTGGTAAGGACATTTGCTTGATGAGCATGGAATTTTTACGGCATTTTTTTCGATTTCTGGGAATTTATTGCTTCACAAATTTCAAAAGTAATAACACTACAACCGTCTATACAAATACCTACGCACGAGTTAATATTGAAGCCGTTATTTTTTAAAACTTTGTACACAGATTTTCCTAGTGTTACAACATTGATTTTTGGTTCTGAATCTATAATTTTTCAAATGTCATTTATACCATAAAAATCAAAAAACCCAATGAATCTTTCTCTTGCAACTTCTTAAAGAACGTAATGAAAAATAACATTCATTTGAAATTTGATTGATATATTCTTTGTTATATTAAAAACGAAGGAATAATATTGGGCTAAGTTGACGTCTACTGGAACAAAATTTATACGTTTAGTTTTGTTAGTTTTGTTAGTTTAAAACAATTTAAGGATCCTAATTTTCAGATTTACAGGTTCATTTCTCTATACGGCTAAAATTGTAGATTTAGGGAGTGTGACCTTTAATGTAATAACAATGTTCAAAATATCACAAAGTAGTTATTATTATTTTAGAAACGATCCAAAAATTTCGGCAACTGAAGAAATCTGTGCACGCAGTGTTAATGAATTCATTGGAAAAGGCCATTTGGAACTGGATGGACACATATCCACATGAATTTTCGGACCTTCAAAAGCAGCCGAACGAAGAACTCGGAAAAACTTGTGGAGAGTTGTTTGACGTTTTAGATTCTTGCGCCGAAAACAAAAAAGGCAGAGCCGCTATTTTCTGGCCACTTCAGATGATGTTGCTGATCTTGTCGCCGAAAGTCTTAGAAGAAATAGTAAACGCAGACTCAGGTGCACCTTGCTCTCCAAAACACTCTAAAAAGAAATCATTTATTGACAGTGTAAAAAAGGGCTTGGGGATGCACGGTGGCTCGAATCGCCAACTTATGGAAGCCGCTGTGGTAACTTGCGTAAAATTATGTAAGGCTTCAACTTACATCAACAACTTGGATTCTAACAACGTAATGTTTACATTAGTACAACACGTGATGAGCGACGTGACGTCGTTGCTATTTAATCCTTCCAAACCATTTTTGCGAGGACAGAACTACGTTGCTCAAGACATCGATTTACTTATTGATTGTTTTGTCAGTTGTTTTCGTATTAAGCCTCACAACAATGAAGTATTCAAGGTCTGTCTCAATTTAAACTCTCCATCGACGTACCAGTTCGTTCTAATATGTTCACTTTATAAGTGAGTAATTCAAATGTTTTCACCCATTACCAAACGTAACCCATTTTATGGAAATTTTACAACAAGATTGGAAAGTCTCATTTTTTTGAAAATGTTTCCAAAAAGACCGTATATGTATGATAATTTTTACGAAGTTAAAGATACTTCAAAAAGAGCATCGTTTCAAATTCAGTTGGTTGTCATTTAGTCAATTTCTATTGTAAAAATACGTTCGGTTTTTTTAGTGATAGAAATAACGTACTGACATTGTAATTATCTTTGTACGTTACTAGATTAGTAGATTTAGATTATAATATGCAATTTTGTTCAAATTTCCATGGAATGATCCACACATTTTTACATCTATTATGTTTAAAACTGGATGAATCATATTGTTTCAGAATTATCACTCAACGAAGACTGCCATGGTGGCCTCAAATAGAGTTGGTTTATTCTCGTAGTGCTGAGTTAAGAAATATGTTTACCGACACTCTGAACAAAGTGACTCAGAGTTACATATCCCATACACCATTACGAATGATACAAAGTTTAACT
The DNA here is from genome assembly GCA_022817325.1 of Idris sp. 1 HC-2018. Classification (NCBI taxonomy): domain Eukaryota; kingdom Metazoa; phylum Arthropoda; class Insecta; order Hymenoptera; family Scelionidae; genus Idris; species Idris sp. 1 HC-2018. The sequence goes on along the minus strand of JABFPM010004058.1, from coordinate 4,731 downwards.
CTCAAAGGAAAGGAACAACATAAATATAAAGATCGCGCCGAAGAAATTTTCAGTTATCGAAATCTTTTGTTGTGGATGGTTAAATTAATCCATGCTGACCCAATGTTAATGTTAATTGTAGGTTTTCAAAACAAATTTTAGAATAAAATATTTGTTTTCCAATTCTGTAAAATATTTATGAATTCAACATTGCAGAATCAAGGCAAAGCTGGTCACGAGATTCAAAGTTCAACTTTGGAACTGATAAATGGATTGGTTTCTTTGGTACACCAGCCAACAATGCCGGATATTGCGCACGAAGCAATGGAAGCATTGTTGGTTTTGCATCATCCGGATAAAATCAAAGCATGGAACCCGGAAGCCCCGATCAATACATTTTGGGATGTCAGCTCGCAGGTGTTGTTTTCGATATCGCAGAAATTGATTCAACACCAAATTGTAAATTACACGGACATCATGAAATGGATTCGCGAGATTCTAATTTATCGAAATGTATTTTTGTCACAAAATAAGGATTATGCAAACTTTGGTAGTCAAATTAATATTTGTAAACAAGCTCACATAAAACTCGAAGTAAGTTTTTTTCTGCAATAATTTTTTCGTATTATCTTGAATTTAAATGAATTAATTTGTATATATTGTGCTTGATTCTCAGGTCGTTTTTTTTATGTACTTATGGAGTATAGACATTGAAGCTGTTTTGATATCAATGTCCTGTTTTGCTTTGTTGTGCGAAGAAGCAGAAATTCGTTGTGGCAGTGACGAAGTCGCTGTGACAAGCTTGCTGCCTAATTATCACTTATATATGGAGCTTTCACAAGTTTCAAGTATTTTAAACACTGGTGATTAATATTTATTTGTCTCACTATTAAATTTCTATAAACAAAATCTTAATTAGATAACTTATTCGTTCTAATATTTTGTTATCTTTATAGCCAGTGGAGACACGAAAATTTGTTATTATGAACCAACTCAAGGTACAAATCCAAAAAAATATAATTACATTAAAATGTATCATTTTCAAGTTCGTATCATCTCAAATGTATTAATTTGTGATACTTTCAGGGAGAGCAGCATTACAAAAGTGTGTGATGACTCTTTTGCGAAAAATTGAGCACTGTGTTAATGGCGTTCAGCTTGTAATATTTTAAACTAATTTTTTTCAAATTAGGTATTATTTCACAAACTGAATAAAGTTATTTATAGTTTAATTTATTCTTTTAAGGCTTGGGAAGAAACATTCCGTAATTGGGAAGTCATGTCACGCCAGTTATCAAATTATCCAAAATTAAAAACCGACGACGGTCAAGTGGAATCATTTTATCGAAGTGGAAAACGTCGGGCATCACATCAAAATGTAGAACACGAACTTGATGAGCAGATCAATGAGTGGTCTTATATGACTGGATTTTTGTGTTCACTGGGTGGCGTTTGTTTGCAGAGAAAGTCCCCAAGTCGACCAGTGTCTGGCACACCGGTATATCCCGAACCAAAAAAGGGATCCTCCAAATTGGACTCCGTTTCTAATTTAGCGAATTCAAGTCAAGAAGTACAATACTGTCCGGTTACGCAATTCGTTTTCAATCTGTTACGTCTGTTGATTTGCAACAATGAAAAATTAGGACCGCAAATTCAGAGACATGTGAAAGAACTAGTTGGTAATGAAATGAGCTCGGCACTGTATCCAATACTCTTTGATCAAATCAAAAGTATTGTTGACAAGTTTTTCGACCAACAAGGTCAAGTCATTGTTATGGATGTAAATACCCAGTTTATTGAGCACACAATCTTTATAATGAAAAACGTACTAGATTCTAAAACCGACGAACCTTCAGAGTACCTTGGCATGACAAGTATTGAAGGCATGACTCTAGCTATAGTGCGTTATGTGAGGCACTTAGATACGACCGTTCATGCAATACATATTAAAACAAAAGTTTGTCAACTCGTGGAAGTTATGATGAAACGAAGAGATGATTTGGCTTTTCGTCAGGAAATGAAATTTCGAAATAAGCTGGTTGAGTATCTGACAGACTGGGTAATGGGAACAACACACCATATAGCTCCACCATCCAGCAGTTCAGATGTCACAAACATCACAAAGTAAAATCATATATTTACAGTTTTACTTAATAAATCTTAATTTTTGTAGTAAGAGCAACTAATATTTAATACACTGCGCACCAAAATTAAAGGGTTACCCACAAATTTTGAAAAAATTGTCAATTTTGAAAGTGCTGCCAAATCGTCAATTTTCATCAAAAAACCTTCATAAAAAAGCAAATGAAAGCTTGAAATCTCTTCTTTTTGATAAATTTAATTTAAATTGTGAAAATTGAACACCAGATGGCGCAAAAATATCTTATTTTTGCAAAATAAAATTTTTTGACTTTTTCTTTCAACTTTAAGCAATCAAATCTTGTTTGGCTGATTAATTTTGACTACATTTAATAAAAAAGTGTGAAAATTTAATTCATTGCAATTCTTTTGCTTTTTTGTAAAGCCATATCATGAAAAAAGACAAAGTTACAGCCATTTGAAAAAAAGTGCATTTTTCTATTGTTTTGGTCATAAATTTGTTATTTTTCATCAAAAAACCTTTTTTAAAAAAGCAAATGAAAGTTTGAAATCTCTACTTTTTGATACAATTGATTCAAATTAACAAAATTAAATACCAGATGGCGCTATATTCGGTTGAACATAAACCATATTTTTGGACATTTTTTTTCAATATCAAAAAATTTAATTTTGTCGACTAAATTTGATAAAAATCCTCTTGATTCTGATTAATTTCGCAGAAAACAATGTTAATTTGAATAAAAAATCAGAAAATTTCATTTTAAAAACCAAAAATGAACCGAAAATCAAAATTAATGAAGTTTAATCATTATTATCGATTAAGGGGATTTATCAATCATATTTTTCACATGTAAAACGGGGGAAGTTATTGAGCTAAATCTACTGCATGGATTTGTCAAAAAAAAATCTCAAAATAAAGTAGAGATGTGAGAGAATGATGTGATATAATTTGTGTACTCAATTTATTTATAAATTGTTATTAAATAATATTTTTAGTATATGGGAAACTGACACCTTGACATATTTACCTTAATATTTCGATGATGCGTCAATTTTAGTATATAAAAACTATATCACATTATTCTTGGATGTTGAACGAACAATTTGATCACAAACAGAGTAATTAAAAATTAATAATAAATGCACAGTAACCTACCCCGTTTGTGGTTGCAAAATTGTGATATAATGACATTTTGACGGTAGAAAGTTACTAGGGTTGAGGAGGCCAAAAACTGAGTACGGAAGTTTTTGTTATTTCCGACAGATGGCGGGAAATATATTTTCTAATGTTTATTTTCTGCACTTTGAGAGATAAGTAAAGTGACTTTATTCAAAAACTTGTAAAACCTTGCAAAATTAAAAATTTATTGTTCGATTATTAAAAAATAATTTTAATATATTTTTAATAAAAACTTGATTTATTTTTCACAATATACAGGGTGTGGAAAAAGTTCCGGGACAGACAAATATCTCGAAAGATACGCATCAGATCAAAAAAAGAAAAAATATGTGTTCAATAATTTTCAAAAATGTATCTAATGTCACCAAACTTGAATACCACCCCCACCGCCGGGGGCGTGAGTGGAGATAACTATAAAATTGTAAATAGGAACCTCCACATTTTTTTGCAGATTCAGATTCCCCTAACAAAAATACACAAGTCTTTTAAATTTTAAGTCATTTCGATGACAAATGGCGCTGTAATCGACAAACGAAAAAATTAAAAAGACGTTGTAAATGGAAATAACTCGAGAAATACGCGTCGGATCGAAAAAATAAAAATAGACGTGTTAAATATTTTTTGAAGACCTATCCAATGACATCTGTCTTGACCACATTCCATTTCCGCCCACTGGAGGTGGCAGAGGAGGTAGATTTGAAAAGGTCAAGATAGATGTCATTGGATAAGTCTTCAAAAAATATTTCACAAGTCTATTTTTAGAATTTCGATCCGACGCGTATTTCTCGAGTTATTTCCATTAACAACGTTTTTCTAAATTGTTTCGTTTGTCGATTACAGCGCCATCTGTCATCGAAATGACTTAAAATTTAAAAGACTTGTGTATTTTTGTTTGGGGAATCTGAATCTGCAAAAAAATGTGGAGGTTCCTATTTACGATTTTAAAGTTATCTCCACTCACGCCCTCAGGGATGGGGGTGGGTGGTACAGTTTGGTGACATTTGATAGATTTTTGAAAAATATTGAACTCGTATATTTTCTTTTTTTGATCTAATGCGTATTTTTCGAGATATTTGTATGTCCCGGAACTTTTTCCACACCCTGTATGTTGAAACAAATACAATATGATTACTAAGTTTTACTGAGATATAGGAATACCCGTTAAAAAATATAGTTTTACCATACATGATCCAGACATAATTCATGCATTTTCCATGTATAATTTTTTTGTGACATGCGCACGCGAAGTGGCTCTTCGCGGGCCTGTTTTCGGTGCACGAAGTACTTCTTCGCGCTCTAGGACGTAACAGCAGAGCGCGAAATTTCGTCGCGCCCTAGGGCTTTGCACTTCGCGCACGCTAATTGGCTGGTCACAGTAGCCGTTTGGACTTCGCGCCCCATGTCCGATCGCAGAGCGCGACGGTATCGCCATCTGCATTAACGCACTTACCATAACCAAAAAAAGTTGCATG
>JABFPM010004057.1:0-13279 GCA_022817325.1 Idris sp. 1 HC-2018 | reverse complement strand
TTTGTTGGCGTCTCACAAAAGACGTGTGTTCTTGTTTTCATCTCTCCTCGTGCAAGAACAATTGCGCCGCTCCGATTGGTCGGCCTGACAAATGTTTTCGTGCAGATAACGCGTGCCTTATCGTCGACGCTGCCACATTTTGCGATCCAAATAAATTTTGTTTAGCATTGAGCACTGCAGAAGGAGACAGTGTTGCCAATTTGTCGGATACTTGTTGCCTGTTTGCCATCTCCACTTCTCATGTTTTCATAAAAACAATTTTCGAAAAACAACTTTTTAGTTAATTTTTTCATCCTCAAAAATTCACCGAGAGGAAAATAATATTTGCTTTTAATTCTTCTGTTCATCATTTTAATTTATTAACATTGAAGAGGATTAATTGTATTGGAAATGGCTCGATTCGTCCTGCGGCTATTAGTTTACAACTTTTGATTAAACAATATTATATTGAATGTTTTGCATTTTGTTATTATTAATTTTACTCGTCGTTGAATTTTCAGTTGAAACAAGTATAATGCAATTTGGTAATTAATTATTATCACTGTGTGGCGAATTATTTTCATCAGCGTTGATCTCTGGCCGGTGTTTATCAATATTTAATATCACAGTGAGTGTGTGTGTGTGTGTGTGTGTGTTGAAAAATAATTCAAATCGCTGGCGCGCGAGAACTCGGCATACTCATTACCATCCCAGAAAAGCGATTATAATTATTCAGTTGTGCTGCTCGTCGACGATGAAAGAAAAGGTCACGTCTGTCACATTGATTATTCGAGTAAAATTGTTTCAACAATAAAGACTATCTATCATGAAACCAGCCTCGGGCTAAAAACGTGTGTACATACACTGAAAAATTACTTTTTAGTAATTCAACAGCAACTTTAAGCAATCACAATTGTTGTTTAACTCTGTACACAATCAAAATGTTCAACCATCAATAGACATTATAATTTTTCAAGAAAAAAAACAATTCACTCAACATCTGCACTGTAAAAAGGTTTAAACAATTTTTATTCTGCAATGAAGAAGTCTTTTTTGTTTTAACAGTGAAAGAGAATTTCATAACAGGGTCTAAAGACGACGTCTGAATTTTATGACGGTTCTTATTATTATTTTGTGCTAAAAATTTGAGAGTTCTTCTACAAAGTTGAGTTCTTTCTGCAATTCGTGTCTGCGCGATGTCGCAACGTCTCCGCTTCATTGTAATCGAGCGCTCGTTTCTTCGGAATGCGTTCGTGACATATCGATCGCGCAGCTGCCTCTAGGTTAGACGACAAGAGCAACAGCGTGAGCTGCACGCGTGTTTGTCTGTGTGTGAGTATATGCGTGCGGGGTCCGCGCGCTCCACCGCGTACTAACGAGGACACTTAACCAATACATAGCAAACGGTTCGATTGAGCCGCGATAAAAGGTGATCGATGGCGTCTCGTTCACGTCGCCAGAGACGAGAAATTCTCACTCGTAATCACTTCCGAGTTGGAGAACCTCGGAAGTTTGCTTTCAATTTCTTCCTTTTTCGCGAAAGCGCGGCGTCGACGCGATGGACAAGTTTCGAATCCACATTTTTTATCTTTTTTTTCATTGTCCTGTTTGTTTAGTTTTTTTTTCTTCTTTCTTTTACATTTTTCCTCATTCCTTGTTTTTTTCTTTCCTTTTCCAACTGTTTTTTGTTGCGATTTCCGCGTCTCGGGGAAAAAACCTTTCCCTAGATTAATCCGTGCAAGACTCAGCTGAGAAAAACGTTTTTTTGTAATTTATATATAGGTATATACATCACAACACGCTCCGAGAAATCTCCTTTTCTTTGCGTGGAAAAATAATCCACTCTATTTATTCGTTGTTAAGAAAACAAACGCAACGATGACGCAAGTGGAAAAAAAGTCGTTAATTAATTTTTGTGCTTCAAAAATTTTGACACGATTGGGCTTGATTTGATGGCTGAATTGAATTAGAAACAATTTTTTTAACGCAATATCAATCAAGACATTGTGTTTTATCTAGCACGATGAATTCGTAATGAAATCATCGATAATGTCAGACTAACGATAAGAATATCAATCAGTTGGGTCCGTTCGTTTTCTTCATGACATTGTTTTCGTGAATTCAAATTAAACTGCGTATATATATGTATTCATGTGTATTTGTATATACATACAAACATGATTTCTCATCAACGCTGTAAACATGTTTTTCTCGCTTCTAATTCGAAATCACAACAGTATGCTACTCTAATCACGCGCAAAATTGCGCAAATGAACTGTCGGAATCTGGGAGTTCATTAGAAGAATTCCATGGAATCTCGATAAAAAAATGTCGCTCGACAAATAGCTCATTTAATTTAAACACAAAATTTACACTGTACAAATAAAAGTCTTACATAAATGTCATTAAGAGAGACGTTTTTGATTTTTTTTGTCAGTATATTGACTTTATTAAAACATGAAAATTAATCAATAATGTGTTCATTAAATTATTGAAATTGACTGATTATTTAAAATTGCATTTCACGTTATTTTGAAGTATATATCGTGTGTTTTTTTACATTTACAGATGCCTTTTTGTTTGTTCGAATGAATTTTAAAAACACTCGCAGTGATTCGCAGCAAATTATTATTGTACGCTCTTTGCTGCAACAATATTTGGCACGTATTTTACAACACATTAAGTTTGCGTTTCTGTAAAGCAGCATTACGTGTCACTAAAAATCGAATCAGCTTTGTTATCAATAAACAAAATTCCTTACGAAATTCGCAGTACGTGTGACTTCTTTTATATTATTTTTGTTAATGTTGTTTCATAACAGTTTTGTCATAAAGAATATTTCTTTTTTTCTTCGTCTGTTAGAGTGTTGGTATGCATTTTATTAATGTGTACTTATTAAGTGAGATATATGTATCAAAAGCTCAGAACAGTACCGCGTTACATTGCGCAAGCCAAATGCGTAACGGTACGCTAAATATCGTATCAGATTATTATAAATTTGGCAACTATTCTTATACATTTTTTATTAACAATTCCCATTTTTGCGATTAGCCAAGTGGAACACGCTAAAAAGTCAAGGTCTTCGCCTTTTTCTCCCTCCTTTTCTTCCGACGTTTTGTGTTCCTTTTTTTCGCCTCTTTTTTGCCTGCTCGTTCTCCCTTCTCTTTTTATATGCTTTCAATAATCTTCAACGACTAGTCAATTCACCGATAACACAGCCGATACATTTTAATGAAATTTGCCGATAACGTTATCACAAATTGAAAGTACGCTTCAGAAATGAAGCGTGATAATGAGTATCGAAGTTAATAAAAAACGGGCAGATAAAGAAAAACTTTTTTTTGTTTGTTTTTTTGTGTCGTTTTTGGATGACAAGAAATTTAATTTCACAGTGACATTGTCTTTGAGTGCGCGCGTGACAATTGCAATTGAATTGCAAACGGTGACCGCGAACTGACGCACTGGAATCTCTTTAACCCCGAAAGGTCGACCGCGAATTGTTAGACGTTTTTCCGCGCCTCAAGGCCGATAATTTCATCTTCGCCGGCAGGAGTAGTTTTGTCATTGTGAATTTCCCGCTAGGATTCCCCGAATAGATCGCCACTAAAAGTTTTCCTCGAAGCTACGCTTCACGCGAAAACAATTGACTTGTCTTATACAGCAGGTTACCAAGATAAAACATACGCTATTGCAAAATCATTTGTCGTCGAATTATCAATTTGCAATTTGCAAAGTTAAAACCGGAATTACTGATTTCAAGTGCACCATTAGCTTGGAAAAAAAAGAAGAAAAAAACTTCATCTTTATTACCTCCTCCTTCAACTGAAATATATATATGTGTGTGTATTTATTTTTCAATCAAATTTAAATTTAGATTGCAGATAATGAATGTGTTTTTTCCGTGAAAATCATTTGTGCTATAAATAATTCATTCGTTTTAACAAAATAAAATAATTTAACAAGAAATGTGTAATAATAAATTTTGTTTCCTTGTCAAAAGTATTTTTTTTTTTTTGCGAGTTCCTTTGTTTGTAAGTTAAAAATGTATAATCGAATTAATTAATCAGCGAAAGAGTTGATTTGTTGATAAACAAATTAACAGATTGATATCGTGGATAGATTATATCCGATGAAACCGATCTGGTTCGTGTGACGCGCGACTAATTACGGTCGTTCGACGCTCCGTGGCCTTGTTTTCCGAGAAGAGACAGCCAGTGCATCGTCGGCTTTGATTATCGGTGATTTTTCTCCAGTGCCGAGCCGTTTTTCCTCTTTTCCTCGGGTCCCCGCCACGTCTTCTTTTCTCTCTCGTCTCTCGCATCACTTTGCCAAGCTTTATGCCGGTGCAGTCACTTCCTTTTTTCTTCGCGACCTCGTAACCCAGGAGCCAATGAATGATGTAAATAATCATTAATTCATCCGTTTATATATTTGTCTTCTTACTTTCATAAACAAAAAATAAAAAAAATAAAGTAAAACGTGAAGCAATAGAAACAATTTAAAAAGACTGATTTTATTGATAAAAGAGTTTGTTATTAAAATGTTAAAAGAACGGAAATTTCATAAATTGAAAGTTGTAACAAGTAGTATATTATTAATAAGCTGCATCTGTGGTATTTCGGTGTCGCGTTTCGCGAAACCGTGACGCAACGGGACACTGGAGAAGTTTTAACGATTAATATAAGGAAATTCGAACACGCTAAGTGCACTCTGTCGCGGTTTGATTTCGATCGAGTTGATTTTACCGAGCGACCTAATCCAGAAAATGCCCGGCTTTTTGAGAGTTAAATTGTCTTATTATGACGAGTGGAAAGAAACAGCCGGGGCAATTGGTTCGTGGTTAACGCGTGCGGATGACGGAAAAGTGTAACAATGATTCATGATTGCGAGCGAGCGAATAAATAAGCGACCGCGCGCATGCACTCACACGCAAATCGCCGGACAGTGGCGTGCGAGACGGCCAAAGTGCCCCCGGCCTCGATCGGATGCCAAATTTGGACGCCGCCGATCGCAATCGGTGACCCAGTGGCACACTATCGCGATACGTCACGAAATCGCATTCAAGCTTAATCGGCAACTAGACGACCGAGCGACGGTTAAGGGGATGTCCCGCACTGCCACCTTCATTATCTTTGTACATTTTTCCAACAAATCAAATAAATTACAAAATTTACAACAAAAATACTTGGAAGTTGGAACGTAAATTGTTTTTTGACTTTTTTTATTAATTAAACCAACAAAACACCAAAAATTAACATACAAATGAGTAAAAATTATCTCTAATCAAGCTGATTAAAGAAAAACAAAATTTTTCATCAACTTGGCAGAAAAGTAATGAAAATTTTAATATTTCAGCAATATTATTAATTAATAATTTTTGTATGAAACAGCATTTAATAGTCCATAAACACTAAAATGAATAATAATTGAATTTATAATATAAAGTTAATGGAATAAAAAAAAAAGTAAATACAAATGTTCACTTTTTAAACTAAACAAATTTAATATTAACTACATTATCCTTCTTTTTTTTTTAATTTTATTATATTGAACACTAATTCTTACTATACTTACAATAAACAAGATTAGATAAAACCAACATTATAATTATAATGTAAATCAAGATGTAAATGATAAATAATAAAAGAATAAAAGCAAACTTAATTGTATAATCGACATTTTTTGTGTGTATTTCAAGAAAATCAAAAGAAGATTGTAATTGACAAGACAGACTTGACAAGCTCTTAAGAGTTAACTCTTCCCACTCGATGAAAAATCTTTCTTTTTCATTTCCTTTCGTTTGTACGCGAGTTGTACGGGAAGTTGATCGCTTCAATGACTCCGATCGTCGGTCATTGATTATCTGGGTTAATAGTTTTAGTACATTTATTTTTTATATTATCCAACGTTATGAAACGCACGGTGTCTGTCGATTTCTTTGTCTGATAGTTGTTGGAAAGGTATAGACAAAAATTACGAAATAATTCATCAGACTTGCCCCATTATAATGTAAATACGCAACACACAGTACTCAAATTATTATCATTTTCGTTAAAAACATTTGAGTCGCCCGTTAAGTCGCCAGACTTATAAACTTCACAACGCACTCTTTTAATAACGGTATTGGCTTGATCGGCATTTAAATCATTTGATCATAATTAGCACCTTCGCATGAATGATGTCACGATCAACTATTTTTCGAAATATTGCGAATTAAAAAAGTCTACAATTTTATACTACGTTTCTTTTGCAAACAAAACTTACATATCAAGCTGTTCTTTTGAACTATAGCGTTGCTAGAAGTTTTTCAAATAACGTTTGAACTTTTTTAAACAATATTTAAAAAAGTTCTATCACTGCTAGTTTTTTTTTTAAATAATGATTAAATATAATCTAATAAGTGCTTCATGCATTCAGTTTACTAGCACTGATCATAATTTTTAAAATCATAATTCTCTCAGTGTAGTTGCAACGAAATTCAACAACATGTTTAATCTGGTTGCACACAACATATTGTTGAATTTTAAACTTTTTATGTAAAATTCAATAACGTGTTGTTGAATTTTGAAGTTATCTTTTAGATTCCAATAAATGCATAAGTTAATACAAATAAAAAAATTAAGCAAATTTATTTAATTTATATCTTTCATTATTACAAAATCTGATAATTAAACAACATGTTGTTTAAAGTCGTGTTGAACTTTCAACAACCCGTTTACAGTGTACGTTAGAAACATTTTAGGAAGCGATTGTAAAAGATGACCATTTTTCGATGCGAACAAACAAACGCTAAGTGGGAGAAGACGGTGACTCAGAGCGGCACATAATTATAGTAACTTGTGTGTCTCTTTTGGTAGAGCGCTGAATCAGGGAGACGCCGAGGTTTGTGTGTTCTATCATCGGCATCACCACAACATATTTATCCGCAAATTTTCATCGCCGGTCATAATGGTGTGCGAATTTTCCCCATCACGATACCATCTTGGCAAATGACTTCCCGGCCTGCCTTCCGTGTGTGTCTTCTTAAGCCGCGATCGATCTTGCACGACAAACGTTATGCCTTAATGGCCCTTTAATTACGCACCTTGCAATTAATTCGTTAAAATCAATTTTATTTTGCTTGTTTAAATTCAATTTTAAAATTCGTTAAAATTCGTTAAAATTTGCACGATAACAAATTGCTTGAATAAACCGTCTTATCGCGACTCTTTCAATCGCAAGATAAGACGGTTGTTAAAAGAAAAACAAAAGAAGTTTACTTAATACTCTTCCGTTAAATACGTTAAACAGTCGTTTACATTCGAATTAAGATGCGCGTTTAAGGTTAAAGAAAATTGAAATCAACTTCAAGGTGGTAATCTGAATTGAAATGAATTTATATTCACAAACTGTTGGCTCGGAAATCAATTTTCCGGGTCCAACACTAAACTTTTATCAAATCTTTAAAAATAAATTTAACAGCAATTAAGTTTATGCTCGTTTTCATCCAGATCGTAAAACTAAATATATTTTGGCAAATGTTGTGTCTAAATAATGAGATAATTGATAAGTTAATTAGCAAGTGAAGTTAAATTTTCTTTATCATGTAAAGTTACATTTTATAGAAAGAACAAAAAAATGGTGAAAAGTTTTGTGTCTAAGTGAAAAAGGACCTAGACCCAGTACCAATGACCAATAATAATTAATTGCTCAACGTCATCAACTTAGAAAGCGATTCTTCGCCTTGGCAACCTTCACGTTAATCACAACTCTGTCATAATTTCAACAACAAATTTCTTTACGAAAATAATAATTATCGTACATTGAAACTGTACAGCTAAAATAAAATTTGCGATAAAATAACGATTTACTTCCTTCGGGACCTCGATTCTCAATCAAGTTCTTTGATTTATGAATAAAAGTTTATTAAACGCGAAGATACGTCTTGGTGGCGCGAAATCAGGTTTGTACAAACATGTTTTCCTTATCTCAAAGCAGTTTCATGCAAAAGAAGAAAAAATGTAGCTGTTTACAATGTACATGAATATTTTCGAGTGTTAGTTTCACAAATGTGAAAATTAAATTCTCAAATATAACTCAATTTTAATTTTTCTTTCTTTCTTTTTGTAGTTGGGGGGAGTGCATTAGACCCGGGTTAATTGACGAATAACAAATTAGAAACTTGGAACGCGACACGACGGAAAAGGTTGTTGCGAGTGGCGTAACGCGACGGCTTATGGTTTTGCAATGGCCTACGACGAGGACTTTGTGATTTGAGCTCACGCATTTGGAAAGTTTAATTAATCGGGGAGCAGACAACACAAAAAATTGCGGAGAAGTTTACGAGAAAAATGTGATTTCAATTTGAAATAAACTAGTGCAATCGAAAAAGCTTTTTGGTTTGGCAAGGTGGTCATGTTTGTGTATTATTACGAGAGAATGCTTTCGTTGGATTGCAAGTAAATGAGTTTACTTTGGTTTCTTAATCTTTGACGATTCGGTCATGACAACTCAAAATCCTCTTAGCAATTTGCCATCTGAAAATCTTTACTATACCCGCGTACTCGTGTAAGGCGACATTTTAAGGCTTCACACAGCTAACTGCTATTGTTGTTCCAGTTTTCAATAACATCTCACATCAGTATAAACTTTTGCAAACAAAAACTAAATTCAAATTAAAAGAAAAGACAAAAATTGTGTTATATTTTACAAAAAACAAAGTGAACAAATAAAAGTCTTGAAGCCAAGTTGTATAAATGGAAAATGATATATTGTAAAGTGTAACACGTTAGTACTTTTGTCGATTACAAATGGCGTATCAGTAGCGATCACTTTCTTAAGTGTGTGTCAGGCATGATATGCGTGCGTATTAATGGCACAGGCATAACTCGCTTGCCGATGGAACTCGACGCTCCGGTTAGGCTTATTAGCGCGTATTACGAGCGTACCCATCTCACGAGTGGTACACTTTCACGCACATTCGTCGTCAAACGTAAGCAAATAAATACGCGCTCGTTCTTATGTAAAAACGTGACCTTGTACCGAATGGGCAAACGCCGTTTCATCCTTAACCAGGGACGTGTGTGTGCGCACGCCAGCCACCGATCCCATCCCGTCACAAATCAATCGACAAAGTTGAATGTCATTCAATTACCCCGCACATTTCTACAAACCTGCCTCCATCAAATTCATATCAAGATCATTCAAACTCGAGCTACTTTCGTACCTGCTTTATTAGCCAATCAAAACCAACATAACAATAATGTCATGGCTCATTTTATTACAGCTAATTTGCTGCAAAGGTTTATTTTTCGTTCTAAGGATTTATATTCACTAATTTAAAAAGGTTTGTGAATACCACATTTGAATGCGGAATGCAGAAAATATCGATAAACGGTTCGATAAATTTTATTGAAGAAGAAGGTGTACAGGTTTTGCAATTCCAATGTAATAATTGCATACAATACATTGAATCTGCATGGTTTGTGTTATTATAATAACGATGACATCATAGCGGAAGGACGGCGGCGAGGACGACTCAGAAATCGGTCAGGGGAGATAGATAATTGTACAAAATCGTTCCTTCGAACCAGTGCCGACTGGTACTGATCCGACCTACCTGGCTTTCACTTGTCCACAAATACACACAAATGTTATACATCACACTTACAATAATAGTTTAATCAATTTTATTTTCAACTTCAAAATTGAAAATTAAAAATCATTATAATGTTGTTTACCAAAAAGTCAATTAACAAAAAAAAATAATAATTTCTCGATTTAGTGAGATCTAAATTTCATTAGTTTCCACTAAGCGAAGAGATTACTTTCGAAAAATTAGCATAATTCAATAACACGTTATAAAACAAACGTTGTTATTTATTAATATCTTAAGAAAGCTTTTCTTTTGGATTTCATCTTTTTTTCAACTTAAGCATACACTGTATTTTTAATAGTACTCGCCACTCGCGCGAGCGACGAATGAAATATTTTTACGTGACAAGAAGTAGGTCGACGTGAAAAATAGGTTTCGCTATTTCGGTGCGTTCGAGTGAAAAGGAAGAAACAAGGTGCTGCAAAGATGCTCCCGGCGGCGCACTGTTGGATTGCCGGAATGTCGCACCGTTAACCAATTACCCACGTGCTCGTTGAGCGACTGCGACAACGTCGATGTCACGACGATCATCCAAACTGCACATTTTCAACTATAATCTCATACAACAAATCTTATATCTGTACTCAAGTGTAGCTTCTGCACAATAATAAATAACAGCATAATAATCAACAACATAATTTTGATAATCTGTATATATTTACTAAACTAATTATGTTCAATTAAATTTTAATACAATTTATTTGTACTTGAAATAATTTTGTATTAAGGAACTCGTTGTGGCTAATTAAATTGAAAATAGAAACACAGAAAACTAATATATTTATTTATTATTTCAGCACTTATCGTTCCCATCCGCTCAATCCAGCCATGAATCGGTTAGCTTCACATTCAGTCTGTCCAAAAACCAAGATATCGAGGGTTCACAAGGGGCATTCCAATGCATACGGCAAACAGGGGCAAAGTAAGTAAAATATTAACAACAAATTAATACAATAAAGCAAATAATAATAAAATTTTATTTGTTTAATTGATTTTTAAATTTCATTATTTTCGGCAAAATTTATTGGAATAAGTAATAAATTTATTACATTATAATTCTGCAATAAATATACCAACATGAAGTAACATAATTTTGAATTTACGAACACTGAATATCATGGTGCAAAATATTACAATAGAAGTGAGCGTACATTATTCAAAATAAAGCGACATTATTTCATTGAATATTATTGTTAGCGTCATTATTTGTATAAACGTTATTTGCATACAGTCATTAATTATTCATCAACGTATTTTGAGGTAATTTTCTAGCAATAACAATTATTAAATGTCTGTGTCATTTATAAAAACACAATAAACTTTAAAATCGTAAAAATAAATTTAACTTTTGATTAATTTTTTCACGAAAACCTCTTATTTCACGAGATTGATTTTTCTTTTGAATTATTATTAACGAAAAGTAGATTATAAAACTAACATTCAACTAAATATATCGATTTATTGTATTTTCAGTTCCTTGGAAAACCTTGGGTCATTACCGTACAAAATACGCATCCAGGCCAAAGATGATGTGTACGAAACTACTCGACGTCGTATGGCCGTAGCCGAAGAAAACATTAAAAACAAATGGTAAGTGTAATCCGACAGGCAACAGACACGATGCACAGTGACACGTACGATCCCCGCCCGAAACAACGATGCGGAAGAAAATCAACGTTTAATCTTTAAAACTTGATAAAATTTCAATCTCGTTTCCCATTCTTTACTGTCAGTAACTGTCAACAACTATTCAACGAAAATTCCAACCCCTTTTCTATCATAACTTTATACCCATCAAACATTCTTCTTTAATTTCGTACAATTTACATTTCAATCAAATCGTGAAAATGTATTTATATAATTTCTTCAAAAATATCCGTCGTTTCCAATTTTCTTTTCAATTTACATTCCATCTAATGGAGAATAATTAAGCTGAATTGACAGTTAAACACTGCCACTGTATAAATGTCAACATATGTTCACGGAGAAAGACAAGCAGTGGTTTCATTTAAACGTCTCTGATTTGCAAATAAGAAAGAACCTGGAGATGTAAGTCGGGACTCATCAATTGAGTATCAATTGTAGTTACAACAGCGAGAAATGGGCGCCAACGGAATTGTACGTCTGCGTCACTGCCAAGGCTAAGAACACATCGCAAATGTTCGGGCTCATTTTCTCTAAACGTTATTGTCAAGATGAGTAGCACAGGCATTGTGTCGTTATGACACAACCTTTAGATTGTTACACAATCGACGCGCAACACTGTTACTGCTGCTGCTGTATTTTTAGCAGAGCGTCTTGCATATCGACCTCCGCTTAATTTTCATTCTCACCGGACAATCAACAGATTTATGTATGAAGATTATTTTTAGATGCGTCACTCGACGATCTTGACGAGTATTGTCCATGTTTGACGCTCCTGTTGTTTTCGCGGTGAATAATATGTTTATTCAGTGCCACCGATCGTAACTATATACCTTGTGTACAAATTTTCCAATGAAACAGAGAAAATTTGTATTGCTATTTTGTGCTCACTTTTATTATTTTTATTTTTCTTCTGCAGCAGACTGTAGAGCAATTAATTTCGCTTTTTTCACACTAATTTTGTGTATTTCTATTTTAGTACGAGGGTGATTAAAGTCAATGGATCGGACATAGGCCGAAAAGTGAAAGTAAAAGGTACGGGTAGGACAATACCGCCTCCTGCCAATAACAATAATCCGAAGCAACGGGATGCTTCTTCTTCTTCATCTTCGACGTCTAATGCACCATCCAGTGCCCCAACCCATGCGCCAAATATGAATAGCCAAGGACAGCAACAAAGGCCCCGTCCATCTTCATCTGCAGTATCAAATTCGGAAACAAATCAGCCGAATTCTAGGCCTAGTAGCAGCAGCAACTCCAATCCTGTAAATAACCGAAAGTGTCCCGAGAAAAAGTTTCAGGATGTCGCTCGGAGACCATTGAGGTATAAATTATTACAAAGAAATTAATAAACCACCGTATGCTTGTATTTTGAAAATATTAATGTTTATTTGATTTTTATAGGGAACGACTGGTACATATCCTAGCTTTGAGGCCATTTAAGAAGCCAGAAATTCATGATCGATTGAAAAGAGGTAATATTAGTGATTCTTACAAAAATTGATGTAAAATAATTAGATAAATTCTTATCTAATTTAGTTTATAACTTTTTTTATTTTATTTTATTGCTTTTATTAATACAATTATAATTATTATTTCTATAATTATTATAAATTATCAGTTATATATTTTATTTATTAATTTATCTTAGTTAGCAATTTAATAAAATCCGATTTTTATTTGCAGAGGGTCTGAAAGAACGTGACAAAACTCAAATTTCTAATATATTGAATTCGATAACGAACCTTAAAGATAACACATTCCATTTGCAAAGACATTGTTGGAATGATGTTCAAGACGAATGGCCTTTTTATACCGAGGAGGAGAAAGCCTTAATGAGGAGACGAAAACCTCAAAATTTAACCCCACCTGGATCCAGCGACGGCGGTTCTAGCGGTAAGATTTTTTCAACAATATACAATTTAATAAAAATATCGATTTATCTCAAAAAACAACCTAAACAAAATTTAATTATATTTTATTAAATCAAAATCATCATTTAAGTATAAAAACCTGCTAATT
>JABFPM010004056.1:0-13282 GCA_022817325.1 Idris sp. 1 HC-2018 | reverse complement strand
GCTACTAAAGAGGGCCTTGATTAAACAGAATTTTTTAATGAAATTTAATTTTAAAAATTAAGTTTTTTGTCGTATAATGAAAATGATTACGAAACATTGCTATGCAAAAGATAAAAAATTGTATTATAGAAGATTTTTCACTGAAGAAAGCGAGGAAAGTGCCGCTGTAATGTTTTTAACGTTATTTTAAAATCTAAAAATGTGATCATCGCACTTTATATTTTATATTTATTATTAATAATAAATATTAAAAATATATTATTATGTTAAATATTAAAGTCATATTTTATAGTAAATTATATTAATTTAAAAACAAATGCTCTTAAATAACGTTTTTAATTATTTATTTCACCTCCCCTCCACCGGTCAACCAAATTTTAGGGCCCCCAACAAAGTTTGGCCCAGAGGCCTACACGAAAGTAAATTCAAACACTCTGAATCAAACTGCCAACACCATCTTCGGAGCCACCTCCGTCTTTTGGATTTAGTCAGTCTGTAACATCATAGGATTTCTGACTTGTAAAATTTTGAGAGGAATTTTCAACCGAGGGAAATTCTTTTTGATATGACCTGTCTACACGTGCCCCAACTTTTCTATTTGCTGTGGCCCGCCGTGAGAACGGTAATTTTTGGCTTTAGTTTATAGTGATAATTAGTTGAAGAGGGAATATCTTAGTTGCGGTCTTGATGTCTAAAAATCTAGACCTGTCGCCACGTTAATGAAGGGCAGATTCACCTCAAAAAAGTTTGCAGAAATCATCGGTATCAATTAGAACCTGGAATTTCTATGGCAATATCAAGACGAAAATAAGCTCGAAGAATTTATTGAATATTTTGAAAAAGAGTACATAAGAGTACATTTGATGTTTTATTGAAGCACTGCATTCTAAGCAAGGTCGAGTGAAAGGGGAAATTGTTAGAATTCGAACAAAATTACCACCGTATTCGAAATCTAAAAAATTATTAACTAGTAAAGATCGTTTGAAGACCATTGTCATGGATAACAAAAGTGATATTTATGTTGGAAAATGTAATTACTTGAAGGCTGTTGCCTCTTACACAATGTTGTAGATTATTGTTCAATTTATGTCTCGTTATTTTTGTTAAAGTTTGTAAAACGTACAATTATTTGCAATTATTTGTTTAAATAGCGCAGCTATTCTAGTTAAGAGAGATCCAAAATTTCAAATGTACCCCGCTTTCTAATGATGTAGGAAGTCTATAGGATGCTATTAAGAAGTTTATTTAATATCTGAAAAACGTTTGAAACGTTCATAAAACCTTCAAGGAACGTTCATTAGAAGTTTACCACACGTTTGTTGAATGTTTACAAAGTTTAGTAAACGTTC
Organism: Idris sp. 1 HC-2018; assembly: GCA_022817325.1. NCBI lineage: Eukaryota > Metazoa > Arthropoda > Insecta > Hymenoptera > Scelionidae > Idris > Idris sp. 1 HC-2018. The sequence goes on along the minus strand of JABFPM010004056.1, from coordinate 11,933 downwards.
TATAAATGCTTAGAAAAAGTTCGTTAATGAACGTTTAGCAAATGTCCATTTAGGGTTTGGTAAACGTTTCATAAAGTTTAAATTTATTTGGAAAAAATGAAATTACTACCCTGCCCTAAAGAGGATTTGAGCTTACAACTTTTAAAGTATAAGCTCAGAGGTGTTTGTACTTGGTCATTGCAGTCAAACAATTTGAAGACATTTCGAACTTACTTAAAGTATGTTCAAAATGTTTAACAAATGAACATTTTGTAAACGTTTGATACGTTTATTGAACATTTAATAAACACTTAATGGACGTTTAGCGAACGTTTTCTAAACATTTATAGGACGTTTACTAAACTTTGTAAACATTCAACAAACGTTTGATAAACTTCTAGTGAACGTTCCTTGAAGGTTTTATGAACGTTTCAAACGTTTTTCAGACATTTAATGAACTTCTCAATAACATCTTATAAACTTCCTACATTCCTAGAAAGCGGACAATTGTACGTTTCACAAACTTCTGTGCAACGTTTATTCGTACGTTCGACAAACGTTTACCAAACGTTGTATTTCCATGGGAAATGTTAAATTGATATATTTTGTCATTTCGGCAGATAATTGCAAAAAATTTTTTGTTTGAAAGATTGAGATTTCAGCTTTCGAATTCTTTAGTTAAAAGTGAAACTTGTATGGCACTAGGGGTTATGAAACCTCAAGAATAAACATCCGCACATTTATGAAAAAAATTCAAAAACCTATAAAACGACTCAAAAATATAACTATTTTTACAGTTACAAAAAAATGGCAAGTGAAATCTTAGATTTTACAAGCATCTGAACCTTTAACTCTTTAATAGTACTTAATATTCAAATTTATAATTATTTTGTTAGTATAACTAATAATAGTCTTAATTAGTCTTCATCTTAGAGGCTGCAATCCAGGTTCAATTGTTGCTCTATAAATTTATCCGTCGTTAAACACAAAGTGACTATTTTTTGTTGACAACCCATCGATTTTGTCTAGAGTTGTACAGTCGTCGAGTGTTTCATGTGCTCCTTCTTCAATCCAATCGGGTACATATTTTTTATTTAATGCAGGTTGTTTCAACGATGACTCACTGTTTACTATATTTTTATTAGATTTTAATATTTTCAGACTGTCTGCCAGATCACATACTGCTGAATTCGTGCTCCAAGTTGAAAGTAGGAAAAGTTCTATAAATCCGAGAAAAGTCAAATGAAAGCGCATTGTGATCAACTATAATTACAGGTTTTTCTAATTTTTTTAGGAAAGCAACAAAATTCAGCAGAATAGTTTTTAAATTTTGTAGCAGCAACTGATTTTCCTCGTAGAAATAGTTAACGACCTTCAAAACTCAGTCCAGTGATTTGTCTGTTTTGAGATGGGATTCTATTAAGTGGTTAAGCATGCGAAGTAAACGTTGCACCTTCTACTACAATTTCAAAATCTTGTGAAAACCCTGTTGCATCAATGTCGACGTAAAAAATGGGAATATCTGTGGATATTGCTGGACTTTTGACATCTGATTGCGGGGATTCGTTAACATCCTGAAAAAATGCAACATCCGACATGTATGAAATGCCTTCTTTTCGGTTTTGTCCTAATCATTTCTTCTTTATTAATCTTTTCAATTGAAGACGACGCGATTTGTAATGCAACGTTTGTTCCAACTTACGATGACGGTCACGCCAGTAATCTTTTCGTTGACGTAATTTGGATAAAATCCCGGTGACAGACCAATTTTTGAAAGCTTTTCGAGATGCATTGAGTTTCGAGATTCGTTTGAGCTACATTCTGCTGAATATCTACATGCTGAAACTCGAAAGTGGTGACTTGCTGTTCCTCCATAAAATTTATTTGTTGGAGCTTTATTGGCAACTGTATTATTAAAGCTTTCGTTGGACTGCAACCACTTGGAGTCAAGCTTTCCCCATTTGAAGCAAATCTTTCAAAAACAATTTCCAAATTTTTTATTTTGGCATTTCTTGCACCACATTTTTTCGAACAAAATTTTCATATCAACAACTCGTCTCAACCGTGTAAGTTGAAATCATTTTTTTGACTAATATTAAAATTTTTTTCATATTTTCGGCGCTTCGCAGTTTTTGCTTGTTCATCCATCGTAAACATCAAATAAAAAGCGGTTATGTTAAATTGCTTATTTTCAATTAACAAAAACAAAATTTCCATATCGTCGAATTTGAATTATCAATTTGATTTTTATTTCTTATTTTATCACCTCAATAGAATCCTTAGAGAATGCAAATGTAAGTAATCTGTAAATTTCATTCCCCGGTAATGAAAAATAAGGATTCAAAAATGATTCTCCCAGTATTCTAATTAAGTTCCAAATAAAATTCACTAAAAATTTTGCTTTGTCCAAAGCGAATTCTTTTATAATTCAATGGGAATCCAAAAAGTTGTAAATTTTGAATTCTGAAAGAATCAAAATAGAATCTTTTCATTTTGCCTTCGGATCTGACTCACAGAATTCAACTAAATACAAAAATACAGCGTGGGCTTTTGGTGCTATAGAAATGTGTAAATCCAAGTAACTTTATTTGAATTTAGAAATTTCCTTTTTGAAATCTGATTAAAATTTGTAGCCAAAACATGTGTTTACAATGTTCTTGAAATTTCTTGGATGGATTTTTTGGATTTGGTTTTTGATTTCTGTATAAACAGCGCAGTATCTTTTTGAAGATAATCTTACCTCATGCATTAAAAAATCTCCACACAAACAATAAGTGAATAATCTTCCTATTGTTAACAGTGAACCCACAATAGAAAAAATTAAAAACATCATTGATTGTCCTCCTGAGCTCTGAAAATAATATTTAAAATTTATTGAATTGAAAAATAAACTAATTTTTATATGATGACGCGCGTGGAAAATAATGGTCTGGGTGTGATATCGACCGAGTATGGATAATAGTCTGGTCAAACTAGTATAAATAAGTGAAGATCAGAAGTCTATTCCATACTACATCTAGACTCATTTAAAAACGAGAAAATAAGTCTGGATATAGTATGGAATCGATAAGAAAAACAGTCTGGATAAATATAATTTGCCAGACTTCATCTATACTTAATCCGTATTCTTAAAAAAGTATGAACACAACGTAGATTTAGTATGGAAAATAATCTGAATAAATTTTTAAGAGGAGGGTCAAGTCTTAAAATCAAGTATCAGAAGGAACAGTATAATTAAGATGAAATTTTGCATGGGGATATATCTTAAGAAAACATTTCAGTTTAAGCTAAAATTGGGGGTGGGTGTGAGTTTTGGGAAAGGGGGGGGGGGGAGGAGTTGCTGTCTTAAAATGGGATTTGAGGGCATTTTATTGAAAAAAATGCATAACTTTGTAGAGCATCATTTTTTATTTCGGAAACTGAAAACTAAATCATTTTATTAAAGAACTGTACGAAGAGAAACAAATGGAATATTGGTGCAAAAATGAGTTTTTACAAATGAACGACAATAAATCGATAAAAGCATTGTAAAATCCAATAAGGTATTTAAGAACCCAACGGCGAAAATTTGTGTGCAAACTTCGTTAGGTTCTAGTTAAGATTTTTGACTTTAACCCAATGAAGATTTACCATCTGAAAAACTTAGCAAGGCCTAGTAGAATGTTATTACTACAGCCAAGCTATTCTTTCTACACTAAAATCTGAACTATCCCTGATTAGTTTTTTCAGTAAAAACCAGCTGCTAATTGCCCCAAGAAAATCTCATTAGGTTCCAGTTAGAAATATCTTACATCAACCATGTAAGTAGTGGGGAACTACATTTCGTGGTAGGAGGCCGTAGCTAACGCTAGGAATCTCTGTCTGAAGTCAGTTGACATTTAGATTTCGTAACGTATACATCAATAATTTAAAAGTCAATTTTTCTTCTAGCGTCTAGTGTGGAACTTAATTATTTATTATTATTATTCCAATTTTAGTACGTATATTTTTAAATAAATAAATAATCGTTAATCTTTGCTAAGTTTAAAGGCGAATTTATTAAAATAAAAGTTTGGGAATTTTCCGCATTTTATTCGTGATATGTGATTGTTTTTTGTTTTGAATTACATAACGAAAGTAATTTTTTTGTATTATTTTTTAAAAAAAAGATAATTTACAAACATTTTATTATTTACAATTTGAAATTGATCAAACCTATAACAAACTTCAGAATTAATCGAAAACGACTCGTACCAAATAATTATTTAAACATTATGGATGTTTTTGAAAATTACGACTATGAAGAATAGTATCGGCAAGTTATTCACGAAAGACTATGTATAGTATATTATGCAACAAGAGAGATAAAAGGGAATTTTCTAGTTTGTGCTAGATTTCAAGCCCAAACCGAAGACGAGCTTCCAGCAAATCGTCATAGATGTGCTCCTCCAGAATATGGTGATCGTGGAGACGTGAATAGTAACTTTGTAATAGAAGTGTGGAGAAATGAACAAAACTGTTTCATGGACATACAAAAAGGAGAGCCGAATCTACATAATTCCGAGTGCAATCATTCAACTATTGAAAGTGAACATATTTTAATAGAAATTAACACAAAGAATTCTTGCAAGTTGTGTGATAACAATTTTCAAGTTGAATTAAATTAAAATGATTTCTTTTAATAGAAATATACGTTTAACTAGTGATATTTACGTATTTGTTTTACTAAATTGATTTACTTATATACACTCTCAAAAATTGATTCAATCGGATTCCATTGCGACAGGTGGATATTCTATTCAAATACGATACAAATGGAATTCTACGTGACGCAAGTGGAATCTGTACTTGAAAATGAAAGTGAGGTTGTATTCAAACGAAATTAGTATTAAATCAGTCTGAGTCATGTGGAATCCAACTGAGGCAAGCGGAATCCGATTCAGGTGCGTGGAAATTTATAAAAGTAAGTATGAGGCAAGTGGATTTTTTTTGAGAGTGTATATTTACATTAAAATGTTTATGTAATAGCTTTACAGTATATAGATCGTACAAATTTACATTCCGTAGTAGTTATAGCCAAGACTGTTATTTTGACAGTCTACCTCTCCCAGTGAAAGTTGAGTGAAAATAATGATTTTGTAGACAAGCAATTACAAATTTTACAATTAATTTTCATTTCGTTTCCGAGATACGAAAGTCATTTGACCTGATATTCAGATTAAGTGGATTAAATTTGGTGAAGACTTTTCGATGCAGATATTGAAAAAACATCGTTTGTGACACGAGTCAAAATTAAATGATGCCTGATCTTATAGCAAAATATACTTTACCGTTAGTACTTGATAAAGAAAAGTACATATAAGAAAACTAGCAGCTAATAATTGCCATAATAAACAACTTTTAAAACACTTTTGAATTAAAGATGCTATTCTAAAAATACAGATTGCAGTTGAATTGGAAATATTTAAATTTGTTTTGAATATGAAAAATTCAATTTTTTTACTTACCGGATCAATTCCTGGTGTCTTTTAATGAACTTTATTAATTTTGTATTTTCTTCATCCTGAGCAAAATTTGTATTTTGGATTCGATAAGAGAGAACTGAAAATTGTGCACAAAGCTGGAAAACTAATGTTAAACATAAAGTATCCATTGCAGCATTTGTAAATATAGTTATTGTTGTAAACGGCGCTTGTATTAAATACGTAATTACATAAGTTAAAAAATCTTTTATATCATAAAACAAAAAAAAATTTTGAGGTGGTTCCAATAATAAAACTCTTTTATGTGTATATGAACCTGGAAATAATGATCAAACATCAATAGCTCAAATTTGTTGTGTGGAATATGTATTAATTTCTATTATATATGGGCTAATCTCTAGAACTTTTAACCTACCTGTCCCTCGCATTTTACTTCAATTTATTAGTTTGTACATTTTAAGTTATTATAGTTTTACATTTTGTAAGTAATTGTAAGTTTATAAAAATTATAATTTGAAATTATTTCACAATCCTAAGTCCGAATTATTACGTTTTTGACATGTCTTTTTAGGTTATACAGAAAAATTTTCTTTTTTAATTTATAAGTACAAAGTTAAACTGCATTCAAAAATTAATAAACATTACTTTTCACTTTATAAATACAATTAGCATTATTCAAATGATGCGCCTTTAATATGTACATTACACAAAATTATCAAAATCTGTCCCTGAATTTTGACGTCAAAGACGTAATACATTTTTTAATTGAAAATATTTATATTTAAAACATACTTTAATACTTCTAGATGAATTACACAGTATCTTGATGTAATAAAATATATGTGCGTGCAATAAAATCAAATTATATATTAAAAACTACTTAAATAATTGAAAAACCGTTTCAAAATTTTACGTCGTTGACATTAGAACATAAAAGCTGTCAAAAACAATATAACTGTTTGACTTTATATTATTCATTTTAAATTAATAATAAATGATAATTGTCATAAAACCAGGGGTATCCGACTTTGTATTATGCCAATGCAAATAATATTTCAGCTATTGAAGCAAAAAGTTGTAGATGTCGGGTCAATCTACGTGTCTTATTGTTTTGCGCATGGTGACTGCGCATATCAACATAACCTAATATGCTCACTTTTTGAATTGTCAAGTGTCGTGGTGTTGTGTAAAAGTGCTACCCAAAAACTGTATATAAATTAATATTTTGAATGAAGTGCGTAGCGTTAGGATGTCCATCCGGAAATGGAAATAATAAAGAAAAAGTTGCTTTTTTTTGTGTGCCGAAAGATGTAAAATTAAGAGAACTGTGGCAGAAAATGTCAAAAAGAGATATTTTAAAACCTCTGCAACTGAATAGTTCACATCGTTTTTGTGAAAAACATTTTCTGGAAGATGATATTGTTAGAGAAAATGTTTTTCGCGATTCAAATGGAACGATAATTCAAGTAGTAAGTATTAAATACATGTTCACATTTTAATTACACATTTTTTATTGAATACTTAAATAAAAAAGCAAGTAAAGTTTTTTATGTGTAAAAGAAAAAATTGTCATAATTTATTTAAATTCATTATTAATTATAATACCAATTAAAATATATTTACATTTTATGTATATCTCACACAAGTAAATTATAAAATAGAAAGACATCAGTAAGATATTATTTGTCTATATTTATGTTATTAACTTTTTAATGTTTATAAATAATGTTTATATTGTACTTTTATTAATAATAATAAAACATTTTATTTTTGTATATTTTTTAACTAAAGTAATAGAAAAACAATACATTGTTTTTATTTGAGCATAACTTAAAATTTTCTAAAAACAATTATATAAAGATATTTTTTAAAAATGTTTGTTATATGTACTTTAATTATATAACAAGATAATATTTTTAAATGATGTTACATTTATGTAAATTATTTATGAGTGATAAATCATGTATTTCATGTACTTATTTATTAATATCTTTTTTGTTTTTTTTAGATTAAGTTGCAAAAACCACGACTCAAAAAAGACGCAGTGCCAATTTTATTTTCGTGGGTTGAAAATCCTGTTAAAGAAAGAAATGAAATTAATCAAACTATAAATGAACCCTTTCTTATTGATTCTGTGGTACTTGAGAATGCAGCAAGTTCTACAGCACACCATGACTCCAATATATTAACTTACAAAGAAGTTAAGTGTAATGATAAACTTCATTTACCCACAGCTTGGACAAGACATGTGCTACCTTTCCTCAACTCTGAAGTATTATGTTTTTGTAAACTTGTTTGCGGAAATGATGTAGATGTCAATCTGATTTCTCAAAAAGAAATTATAATAAGATCAGATTTAACAATTGAAGCTAAAGTTATGAGTAAACCATTCGATATCAGTTGCTATGGATTTCCTAGTAAATTGGAATCATTAGACTCTTTGGAAGACGCTATAAAACTTTTAGACAGTCTAAATGTTTGCTCCGGCAGTCCATTTCTGTGTGAAAACTTTGAAAGTAGCGTTTCTTTTAAAGATAAACTGAATAAACTACGACATGTAAAGTGCACTTTAATAACAGACAAACGAAGATGCGAATTCTGTACTAAATTGACTACTTGTCTTGATCAAAAAAGAAAAAGATTAAATGAACGGGACAGTAAATACAAAAGAATTCGTTTGGATGGTATGTCTGAAACGATGAAAGAATATGTACAGAACGTTGTAACAGACAAGAATAATGCAACAAGAACAGTCAATCGACAAAAAATTGTTATTAGTGGATTGAGAGCACGTTTGTCGTCAATAAAAAAAGAGTTAGAAGAAATTTCAGAAACATCATTAGACAAGCGACTGGCCTTGGACAATTTGCATACAAATGAACATGAAACTTTAAGAACTATTTTGTACTGTGCCAAAATTAAAAACCCGAAAGGTAGAAGGTAAGAAAACTAATAAATAAATCCAAAATTATAAGATAAAAATAATGTTTAAATAATAATTTCAAAACTAATTTATCAACAAAATAACTTAGGATAATGTTTTTCACTATTCAGATACTCTGATGAATGGATTATTCTTTGTTTGTTATTGCACATGCGATCACCGAAAGCATACGACTTTATTCGTGACAATAAAATTTTACCCGTACCGTGTGTGAGCACAATTCGAAAGTAAGTTTTTATTTATTGTTTTGATTATTTAATAAATAAATTTATTTACTAAAAAACTGTTTATGATCCGAATAAAAAATTTACAAATTAAAATCAATTGATTATGCATGATTATAAACATATTTATAACTTTTGCAGATATTTACCTCATGTGGATTCGATGATAAGTTTTTTGAATTGTTCAAGCGTGCTTTGGACGAAAGAAATGAATCTGAAAAACATGGCTTGTTATTAATTGATGAAATTGCTGCTCGTGAATGTGTCAGTGTAAAACCAGAAGATTTATCATATCGCGGTTTAGTTGATTTTGGTCATGGCAAAAAGGGAGCTGGAAATGTTGATAACAAAGCCAATCATGGCTTAGTTTTCATGTATTAGCCCTTGGAAAATGTGCACGCTGCGCAGCCAATTTCTTTTTTTGCATCTAAAGGGCCAGTTACTGGACTAAAATTAGCCGAGTTAGTTATCGAAGCTATAATTTTGGTCGAAAGATGTGGAGCTAGGATACATGGTGTTATCAGTGATAGGGCACAGACAAACAGAGCTTTTTGGAATAATGTTGGTGTAAATGGGAAAAAAGACTGTCTAATAAACTTTTTCACACATTCCGTGGAGCCCGACAGTAAAATTTTTGTATTTTCCGACAATCCACACTTAATTAAAACTATAAGAAATCGCCTTGAGAAAAATGATTTAAAGGTAATTTTACATATAACGTGTGAAACATTGATTTCTTTATTTTTTTCTTAATAAAAATATATTAACATTTAATAAATAATTTCTATTGACAGATAACTCCAGAAGGACCAAAAATAAGTTGGAAAAATTTCAAGGTATTGTATGAGAAAGACCGAAACATGCCCCAACCTCTTTGCCCCAGATTGACTATCAATCACATTGAACTGAATAATTCTGCGAAAATGCGAGTTCGTTTAGCAACTCAAGTAAGTACAAATTATGAGTATAGTTATAATATAATGTAAATATGTTTTAAGTTCTAACATATTGTAAATTTCAAATAGTAATAAAAACATAATTTAGATTTTCAGTAAATCGGTCGCAATTGGATTGAGACGATATAGCTACGATATGGCTGACGCGGACTCTGTGCAAGAAACAGCTAATTTTTGTGATTGGGTCAATAATATGTTCGATGCTCTAAATCGGAAAGTGCACCCGCAAGGTCTCAAACCAGGAAATGCAGACTTTAAGGTTCCCTGTTTAATAAATATATATTAAAATAGATTTATTTAATTCTACTTAAACTTAATTAAAAAAATTATTTCGTTAGGTTTTGGAAGAGTCTCTTTGCAAACTGAATGAATGGGAAAGTGCAAAAATGCGAAACTTGATTAAAGAGAGCGAATTTCTGACAAGAAATACAGCAGAAGGACTGCGCGTAACATTGAAATCAATGATGGATATGACGGATTATTTAATCAGTATTTATGGGTTCACTTCTATTTTATCGGAAAATGTTAATCAAGATTGTTTAGAGGTTTGTTTTATACAAGGAACTGAACACATTTTACATCAATTTAATTTTGTAGATTAAATTTTTTATTTTTTTTTTAAATTTATGAACTTTATATAAGCGTTTATTGCTCAATTTAATGAAATTGTCTTTTACTGACATAATATCATTTCTATTATATTCAATGAATCAATTTTTTATTTTATACATGTAATAATATTTTCTATGAAAACATATTTTTTTATTTATATTTTTTATTTATTTGGTACGGTTTTTAGCGGTTTTTTGGGTGTATTCGATACTCTGGAGGTTGCAATGATCACCCTGCTATGCCTACTTTACTTCAAATTTATAAAATATTATCTCTTTTTTCTTCATTGGCTCCTCCCAAATGTGGAAATTGCAGTATTATTAATAACACTAACGCTAAAGAAAATAAGCCTTTAATTACATTTCAAGAAATAAAATCAATATACAGTCAGAATAAAGGAAAGAAATCATTTAATTTATTAAATTACATAAAAGAAAAACTAGACAAAGTTGTTCAGTGTGAACAGTGGAACGTATTAGATCTTTTTAACTCTGATCACGATTATGTTACGCCTGAATCATTAGACTGCATTTTATATTGTATTGCGGGTGAAATATCTCATCATATTTGTACAACATCTACCTGTAATGCATGCAAGTCTGCTCTCACAAGTACACCAAGACTATCGGATTTAACGAACGAACATGACAAAAACTGCAATCCGAGCATGGGTTTATTTAAGTTTATTCAAAATTTAGAATCTAATTTTTTAGAATGTGCCAATAAAGCAGACGTTTTTGAAAATATTTTATCAAATTTGATCTTGACAAATAAATTGAATTTTCCATGCGACGAGCATAAATTACATATAATATCTTATGCTACTCATTATTATTTAAACTTACGATTATCAAGGTATTGTCAAGTTTTAAATAATAATGCAAAGCTGAATCGTCATAAGAAAAAATTGGCAAAGCATGAAAAAATATAATTATTATTTATTTTTAATTAAAGTATTTTCAAAAGTTCAAATGTATGTCAAATATTTAGTTCAACTTAAATAAATGTATTTTTCAATGTTATAAAACATTTATGCAATATTTATTCTCATTTACTTATCCCACTTCAATTATTTTAAAATTGTGTTCTTCAGAAATCGCCTTGTATTAAATATTTTAGGAAAAAACAAAATTGTTTAATTAAAAACATATTTAATTTATATTATAAATTAATATAAAATATTAATTTTAAATGTCTAATTTATTGATTTTTTATAATTTAGTTTCAATTGTTTGATATTTTCAAATAAAATAATTTTTAATCGCACCCATACGGAACATAAATGTTTAGTATCCTTCTAGAAAAGGTTATATTAAACGTTTAGGATGGTATATTAAACATTGTAAAAAACGTTTATTACGTTTAGTATCCGGATCAGAAACGACAAAATGTCGCTTACTTCAAGTTATTTAGCAGTATACTAAACGTTATCAGATAAAGTTTTCTAATAGATGAAATAAGGTGTACTAAACGTTGTCAAACTATTAAAATAATTTTAAATTTTAGGTTATATATAACGTTTTATAAACTTTATCTTAATGTTTAGTAAACGCCACGAAGAAATTGCTTACTTAACGTTTAGAAAACGTTTTTCCAACGTTTTATAATATAAAATTATTTGTAAAATAAAAAAATTTACAAAAATCATTTTAAATCAGAATTGTAATTAAATTACTTTTAATTTAAAAAAATTTTTTTTTTTACGTACATAAATTAAATAACACACAATTATTGAAATATATTCTATTTTCTTTAT
>JABFPM010004055.1:0-13286 GCA_022817325.1 Idris sp. 1 HC-2018 | reverse complement strand
CGTGATAATTTTACAGTAAATTAATTGAAAAAAAAATATTCTTTGAACTTTATAGTTTTAATAAAATATTAAATGACCTAACTTATCAACCATTTCTTTCATTCTACATTATCCATTCTATTTTATCGACTGCTTCTATTTCGTAACTATCATTTTGTCGTACATTTTGTGCGCTGTGTTGTAAGGGTGGGCGATTTTCAAAAATTACACGATTAATCATTTAATACGATTAATTGTAATCGATTGATCGCATTACAACAATCGATTATTTGGATAATCGAATAATTTTTTCAGTCATTTTCAAAATGTAAATAGAGACGCAAAATTGCATAAAAAAATTATCATCTTTATTTTAATAATTGAAATTAACTCAATTTTCGTCTTATATTCGTAGTAACTTTTCTTTGTTAAATTAACATTTTCTATTTCTTTATACAAATTTGACGACTAAAATCAATTGAAAACATAACTTTCATCTTAATCTTGATCTGACTGGTTTTTCAAGTTATAATGCACTATATTTGTCCCATATCGCTTCGCTTAATGACCCAACAAAACAAGTTGATTAGAATACTGACTCGTTAAACGACATCTGAGATCGGTTCGCAACAATTTGATCCCAGAAAAGAGCCTTTCAATTGGGACAGAAGTACTAAGAGCAGGCAAATACTTACGCGCTTGTAAATTTAAATTAGGGTACTCTAATTTCATGACATCCCACACTTTAAAGGGATTTGTATACCTCGGTAGCACAGGTCTGTTGAGATACTGCCTCAACTCAATTGGCACCCCGCCAGCGGAATCTTCATCATGTACTTGAGACTTGACGTGTTGATCATGAAAAGACCAAAGAATGTCTTGTGCCATCTGATTTTCTGGTTCCATGTGACTTGGTGAAGGCGGATGTTCGGTTCTTTCCCTCTGCATTTCTCTTGTTAGCCAGTTTACTGTCATGGCAATTGCACGTGCTAATTGGAAATAAATGTTTTTGAACTGAGGGTCAAGTAGAGTAGCTAGAACAAGAGGTTTGATGAAGAATAAACTCTCGCAATTTGTTCCCAAGCGTGTCACCAGTTGTATCGATAGATTGAAGTTACTGAAAAAAAAACATTTCCATAAATATATTTTCAATTCAATTTTAAGTATTATAAATATAATCCTTTTTTTAATATAAAAACCAAAATAACCTTTTTCAATAAAAACACCATAGGGATCACTTTACTTGCTGTTGTAATTTTATCAGCTGACATCTCAGCGGCGCCTTGTTGGAATGGATGATAAATTTGTTCAAGAATTTGTTAAGTAGCGAGCTCAGCTCCAGTCAGCATGTTATATGAGGAAACTTCAGGACGATGCTGCCGATGAGTTCTGACGGCTCCAGAAACCGAACAACCATGTAATAAACTAAGGACCACCTTGTGGCTACCACTTGAACTAAAGTTAAACAAGTCCCTTCTGTTTTCCCTTGTTGAAGATGTTTCAATCTTAGTGCGTCAGAAACATTGACACTCTGATTAAACAAAGTTACTATATCCTTGACTTTTTTTTACTAAGTCTGGAATCCCTGGTACATACTGGAGCTTTATTTCAGGGTCAAATGGCAAAGTATACGTATCCAAAGTGTCTTGTGGTATCAAGTTCAATGTGTGATCAAAACACGTAATTGTCTCTCCAAAAAAGAGACCAGCAGCTTTGACGGTGTTTGGAGTATTGTCCGTCACGCAGAGAACAACTTTGGAAACATCAATTTCCCAATCACTACAAACTTTCTCCATCACGCTTGCCAAGTATTCAGCAGTGTGGGATTCGATCAGTTCCGTGATGCTGAGAATGACGTTCTCCATTTCACCTTCTTCCTCAAAATGCACCGTGTTACCAAGATAAAATTTTGTTTGTATGATCATCTGTCCAAATTTTAAATGTCGTTGTCATGTAATCCTTTTCTGCAAAATCGCGTCTCAGACCACCCCTCACTACTTCATCTTTAACTTCAAGTGAACGAGTGAGAGCTTTTCGGGACCCAGGATTCCACATTGGAGCGGCGGTTCTGGAAAAACGTTTGAAGCCTTCATTCTCAGGTGTGCTCAAAGCTAACTTGTCTTTGCAAACCATGAAAAACATAGAGTCCTTCAGTGCTGCATGACGAGAACCGCCAACCGCAACAATAAAGAAATGTTACAATAGTTTTATGATAATATATAAATATTGTATTTATTTATTTATACTTTTAAAATGTTTACCTTCATATGATTTAGCTTTATCCAAAACGCTTCCCAATATCGGTTGCCTCGCGACTGAGGGCAACGAATCTTTGGAAGCCGATCGTTTTCGTTTGACTCGGGCTTGGTTCGGAGTTGTTAGTCCATCGACAGTACTGGTCGGTCTGCTATCATTTCGAACCTATAATAAACAGATTTAGTCTTGAAATTGATTTTTTGCAATGTTAACATTGTTTGTTTACACAAAAACATGTACCTCATCAGATGTAACATCAGATCTCGCCGGGGCTGCTGTATCTGACTTTTTGATTCCATGAATCACACTCAAATGACTCCAATAGTTGGTTGTGTTGCTACATGCCAAAAGTCGTTTCCCACATTTTTTGCACTCAACTTTGTTGATCGCTTCGAGTTCGGTAAAATGTTTCCAAATCTCGCTGTACCCGGGAGGTGCTATAATCTCAAACAACAAGCACTTTTCAACCGAGTATAGAATTCCGCGGAGTTGTTATGACATTGCCAACTGACCGAGCAATATTTTAAGGGAAAATTAGAGCTCGCCAACATTTAAAACTAACCTAGTAACTTTGTTACTGCAGCGCTACCAACAAAATATCTAGTTTTGCTTGAAAAAATTAGATTGTTTTTTATTTTAAAGAGTGAAATCTGTGATGACAAGTTTTGTGGGGGATCAAAAAAGCTTAAAAAACGTGTTACGTAATACTGGAACAGTCCCTTTACTAAACAATAAATTTATGCTTAAATGCTACTGTATAATGGTAAAATTATATAAAATGATATTTCATTAACAAAAAAAAAACATTCATTAAAATGAATGAATGGGATATATTGTTGCCAAATACAAAAGTGCCCTATAAAATTTAATAAAAAAATTAAATTGCTTTAACTCATTAAGGACAGATTTCGATTACTTTTTTCAGTGTACATATTTCCTATACTAGAAGGTCTAAACAAATTCTTAACACTTTTGAAATAAAAATTAGCGAACTTTTAGATTGTGTTAAAAAGATATTCGAAAACTTTCACCAAAAAGTTATAATTGATTTTAAAACAGCATTTTTTCTAAAAAAAAAAAAAATTAATTTAATTTTTCGTATCAAAATCAAGAGCAAGTAATTCTGACAAATATGATTCTTGTATGGACTACAAACTATAATGTGAATATAGTTTCAAATTTCAAGAGGACGGGGCCTCAATGTGGCCGCTGAAATGCTATGAAAAACTCATTATTTTCACGAATGAATTTATTAATTTTGATAAATTTGACTTAATTATGCATAAAACTTGCTAAATAACACAAAATAATTAAAATTAATCAAAATAAATAATTTTATTTAAGAAAAAAATGAGTTCTGAATTTTGACTTTTTTATATATACATTATAATTTAAGGTCTATGGACGCAAGTTTTATACTTTTTGTATCCATAATTTTGTAAGTTAACTAACATAATTTTCGAAAATTCTGTGAACACATTCTAAAAGTCCGATAGATTTTACATCAGAACTGATGGATTTAGAATTGTTGTAGGCCTGTTATTATAGAAAATATATGCACTAAAAAAAATAATCGATATCCGTCTGTTGGAGACTTAATTTTCAAACACATTACTAAGTATGTTTCTATTATACAAAAATATTTTTGTGTGTGGATATCTTATTTCTATAAAGAAATCTAATGTTTCTAATGATATTTAATTTTATTATAGAAGACCCTACTATTTTGAACTAAAAAATAGTTCGGTACAAAATTGTAAATTTGTTTAAAATGTTCCAACTTCAAAAAATTAACTCCAAAAGTACTGTTTTTTATACTGCATTCTATCTTTCGTATTATCAGTATTGATTTTACATTATTTTATAATTTCTTTGTCAATTTTCATTTATTTTTAATCAAGCAGAAACATTTTTTTAGTTTATGTCATAATTTTAACGTTGGAAACATATGACATTTCTGAGATGGCAAAAGGGCTAATCGATTGTTCTAGTCATATATTATATGAACAAGCTTATAGTTTCAGTAAATAAAGAAAATTATGATTATTGGCCAACAAATAATCGGAAACGACTATTATTTTAATTTTTAAAGACAATCGCTGAACAGTCGTTGAATTGTTTTTTGTTTAAAATTATGTAAAGTAACAAAATTATATTTTTGACGAAAATATAATTCTGCTTCTACGCAAAATATGAGAAAAAATGCTACCTCTTCTTTAACATTTTCTGCTATTTCATAGCATTTTTTTTTAATTTTAGACCGATTTCTATGTTGTTGCACATGTTTCCAGAGCAGGTTAACGGGGGTTTTCAAAAAAGAAGACCGAGATTCTGAATTTGAGATTACCGACCGACCCTTACTTGATGTTCATGTTATCGCACATGTTTTTAGGGCAAATGGACGGGAGCTTTCTATATTTTTCTAAGATATACACAGCGGCCGCTCCCACTCGATCTACCTTCACTCAGGCCAACCGTCTAAGTCCTCTTTATATAAAGTCAACTAATTTGCTCGCACGGTCAGTTTTACGTTGACCAGATTGGCCTTCCTATGGAACAGATCCGAGAAGGTAAACAAAAAGCTGGTTCAATATTTTTATATGTAATATCAATAAAATATTTCTTCAAATGAATCTGTGTTGATTGACAATATTTCAATACCACAAACTATCATTTACGTTGATTGAATTTGTGAGATTCAATACCGCAAATATTAATCCACTTGTTTCTTAATGACATAATTTTAATCACAATTTGCATTGATCAAAATTATAAATAATTTCAATACCACAAATTGTGACTTGTGTTAATTAGACTCGTGTGATAAAGTCAAATGCCTCAAAGGTCAAATTTTGTAAGAAATAACCATTAGGAACGGAAAAGAATTAGATAAAAGTGATCAAAGTACACCGTTAGTAGATACAATTGCAATTTTTATTATAAATTGCTGATGTTTCGGATTATTCGATATTACCTTGTCATAGCTTCATATCGCTAATTTCAAATCGCGTTAAGAATAACTTGTCAATGTGCAAAAGTTTAAACATCATGTTTAAGATCGAAACACAGACTGAATTTTGGTCTGTATGTATTTGACATTTTATTTTTTATTAGTTTTTTTTTTTTTTTTTTTTGTTTAAAAAACTACCTCGTTTCTGATTGAGAAAGCTATTTCTCTGGACCTGTTGAATTGCCTCGGTAATTGAGCTAGCCCACATTTAGAAGCATCACCGTTTATTTTCCCTTAGTTTAATTTTTAAATTTTTGTTACTTATTTAGGAGAAAATAAATTTTATACAAAACCTGTAAATATTTTCATCTCCTAAAATATGAAATATTATGAAATATAGGCAAAAAACTGAAAAATCGTTTTTTGTCATTTTTGTGTTATTAATACAAAGTAATTTCCGATTTCATTTACAAAAATCAAATTATCAACCTAGAAAATAATTCAGTATTGAAAGGGTTAACTTGCTTTGGGTCTCTGTTCATGTATAATTTTGTAATCGATTTTAAATTTACTTCTTGATAAGTTCTTGAAAGGCACTTGACATTTTGAACATATCATGAAAGTGGATGACAGTAAAAGAAAATGAAAAGAAACGAAACAAAGTGAGGAAAGCTAAATTAAAATAAATAATATAACCCGAATTGTCTTTTGGAGTCAACCAAAAATCATTTATAGATTTTCGAAAGTACAAGAATTATCTTCGAGGTATAATTAATAAACATTTTGTTTTTTAAAAAAAAATAGTTTTTATAATAATTTTTTTTTAAAGCAAAATTAGTATTATTTATGATTTATTTTATTATTTACTTGAATTTACAATAAAATTAATCTCTATACTCTTTGTATTTTATTTAGTTGTACTAATTGAACTTGGATATCTGAGATTTAAATGTAGTTACATAATTTTGCTTTAGTCGTGAATTATTACTTTCTTCGTGCAATTCATTTTTGTACACATTTACCGAATACGCAGAATAAAACTACGATAGTATCAAAGGCGTTATACTGGGTTAATCTGGGATTAATTTTTGTTTCAATTACAATTCAATGGTTGTGACCAAAGAATTTTAATATTTCAATATTATATTTCTGTTTGTAATTCTCAATGATACATTTTGTCACGTGCGTGCTACGTAAGCATCATATCCTTAACTTTAAAGATAAATTCCAATGAAATGGCTAATATCCTCAAATATTAATAAACTATTAACTTTTTTCTTATTACATTAGTTTTTAATTGTATATTAAAAAAGCCTTACGAAACCTTAAAAAAGTATACATTATTTAAATAGAATTTGTAATGACTTCAAGTAAAACTTCTTTAAAATCATGATAACATATATAAATAAACAATATTCTACTGTTTGTTTTAATATTTATATCAATTTGTTGATAATAATTTGTTCGTCACATAATAACCTGTTTTCCCGAGTACGTAAACTTCGCGAAGTACATAAAGTGTGTGTATTAATTCAAGCCCTATATGAATTATCATGAATAAACTGATTGCTCTTCAAAAGCGCCAGCTTATTTTACGAAGGTCCAATAAATCGCAGATGGACAACCTTAGTTGGATAACTAGTGATCTTTCGTCTATCCGCCTAGTCGGATGAGAATTGGTTGAAGGCTAAGAAAGCCTTACGTGTAAAAACAACTAATCCATACCTCTTCAGACCTGTCTGGGGCCACTAACACCACTTTTTCGTTACTCATACTGTTGACTAGGGTTACCACCGGGATTATCACATCCTTC
The DNA here is from genome assembly GCA_022817325.1 of Idris sp. 1 HC-2018. Taxonomy (NCBI): domain Eukaryota; kingdom Metazoa; phylum Arthropoda; class Insecta; order Hymenoptera; family Scelionidae; genus Idris; species Idris sp. 1 HC-2018. The sequence continues at coordinate 6,288 of JABFPM010004055.1, read as the reverse complement.
AGTAGGCCGTGCCCTGGCTGCCCTGATGGCTGCTACTCCCCTTTTAGGTAGCTACCCACAGTTTCCTTTGATATGACTTTATTCTATACATTATAACAAGGATTTATTTAATTAAAAATCTAAATTACATTTAAGAAAAACTAAATTCTTAAATATATTCAATGCTCTACAGTTAACTAAATAATAACTCAAAATTTAAGAAATGAAATGTCGACTTTATTTCATTTGAGACCAACTCAAATCAATTGATGTAAATATAATTTTAAATGTTATTTGTAATTAAATGAACGGCAATAAGTTGTAAATTCAAAGAAAATGGCGTTTAGAAACAGTATATTAAAACAATTAAATTTACAACCAAAAATCAAATGATTCACATACTGAAAGTTTCAATAAGTTTCTGGACTGAATACACAGCACTCTCAAACTCTATCAGGATTTCCATTCTAGTTTTCGGTTGGATGTTGATCATTCGGTTATACAACGAAACGCCAAGCTAATACTCCAAACGTAAAGATAACGTGAAAAACAAATGTCTCTTTTAAGCACGATCTCGACCAAAATGCGACGACGCTTTCTGAAAAACCAGCGAAGATAAACAAAAAAAACTCATTGTCGCAGCAACGTAAACTCAAATTGAAAATCGAAACTCGACCGATAAAACAGAACTCAAATTTCTCAACGCCAGATGATTGGAAATTTAAATTAAAATATTAAATAATTCAAACTATAAATAAAATATGTAATGTAGATGAAATGTTGTTAAATGACAAAAATATATGACAAAATCAGAGATAGGAAAACAGGATACAGGAACCCAAGATGACGTGACGTAGTTGAGAAACTTTTCGTTTGAGCCGGGATTCACATCCAACTCGACACTCCAGGGTTTCTCAACATAAACAAGAACAGGACCAAACAGGATACATTACAGGACATAACAAGAATCTTCAAAATTTGGAGTATAAAAGTCCATTCAGACGTACATGCAACAAATAATAAAAGTTGGAGTAAATAAATTATTGCACAAGATTGAGACATTGAGATTGAGGAATTAATTTACGTTAGGAAATTCTTAATTATAAATTTGTCAGAAAAAGTTTGTACCATGACAAAATGCCATGTTACACAACATCATATTGCGGCATAATCAGTCTAGTTACTCCAAAACTACAGTTTCAATTCAAACTCCACTATAAGCAAAATTAATTCAACAAATAATGTCAGTTTTTGCTCAAATACTAAAATAAGCTTTTCAAAATATAAGAATATTAGAATTGTAACAATCGCCGCACTACTTATTATAAAATATGAGTAAAATGTATATAAAGAAAATCTCAGATATATTTTTTACTGAATTGTCATGAAAATCGATAGAATGCTTCACAGTAAAATTCTCAAGAACAAAATAAATGTGTGTAACCATCAGTAACATTTTATAACTGAATTTATATGCAATAAAAATATTTCAATTTTAAGATCAATTTTATGTTTACAAGCACATTCATTAATTTTCGTTGATTTTATTTATCACGTCAAATTGAAAATCTCATTTATGAGGGTGTGTTGGAATCATAAACTAGTATTTCGCATCTTATTGCTACTTTTTGCGTCTTAAACACAAGATGATATAAGCTTAGTCTTACAAAATAGATCTCCAAGACAAATTATAAATTTATCGCAATTATCAAGCTTCCAATTGCAAGTTGGAAGAAAACGCACGAAAATAAAATCGAAACATTAAAATGAACTAACCCAAAGACATATCATTTTTCTATGCAATTTGTAACGTGAAGCTACTCTAAATATTTGTGAATGTATTATTGCATTTACCAAAGTAATCGTTGCTTAAGTTATTTTAACATTTAAAGTTGGCTTGTAACATTTTATCCAACGTTGCTAAGATGATTCCAAATTTGCATTTATCTTGAAGGTGACATCACTTAGAAGTCCTACGAATTTTAGTTGGCGCAAAACTATATAGATCAGAGACCGTAACCTGACAATTGCGACTCATTTACATTACGTAAATGGAAAATTGTTCAAATGCATCATCATATCATTGTGACATCTCTGAATAAATTACTCTCAAAATCTTTAGTTAGATTCTCAAATACAGCACTTTTAAATGAACTATTATTTGGTTTTTAAAAATTCTAAGTTACTAACAAAATATGAATAATAGTGAAAACGGTTATCTTAAAAACGAAAGTCTTCAATGTTTAACTGGAAAAAGAAATTAAACGAATTAAAATGTCTAAATATTTAAAAATTGATATTCTTAAAAACAAAAAATAATGAACTATAAAAATGTAAAACATATTTTTGTAATTTCATGTCTTTATTAAAATTAAATGTTATGAAGCTTAGAATTTATTGGATAATATTCTTTTCTTAAATATTATGAAGCTCAAAATGTATTGGATAATATACTTACATGCCCTAATTACCTGTATTTACAGAAAATGTACGTTAACAAAGTTTGTATAAAGTTTGCATAATTGTTGCGCCAAGGTTGTATAAATCTAAGTCCAGGTTTCTAATAACATTTATAAAAACTTTGAAAGATTTTTTTACAAAAAATAATTTTATACAACGAAATGAACAGTTTTTTGCTAACTTAACTTTTTAAAAGATGCATGAAAAATCTTAAAATTACAATGTATGCCTTTGAAATAGTAACTAACATGATATAATCAGACTTTTTCTATCAAATGGAATACTTTAATATTATTCAAATGAAATTGCATAAATTTTGAACAAAAAATTGAGTCATTTTTTAATAAAAAGCGCATTTAAATTTATAAAATTGTAATCATTCTACGCAATTTAAACGGAATACAATATTATTCTGGTTTTGAAATTCAAAATAACATAGTTTTTTATTGCTTGACATTCACTCGTGACTTTCATAATTAAATTTCTCGGGATTAAATTAATCAGTCTGCAGAATTACGTACGATTAATGACACCGGACAGGAAATATTTAGTTCAAAGGTAAATTTCAGATAAGAATTGTGGCTGTATGAATGCATTTTTGCTTTCATTGTGCGCAGTTAAATGAAAATTATTTAACAGTAAAACAGTGAGTGACGATATCATTTATTTAATTTTGCAACGCAGACAAGAGAATTTTGCGTTGTTACGGTTCATGTAATTGAAACTAATGGATTAATTTTGTACTTACAAGTGAAGCTGTGAGCAAGCATTCAGATGAAATATATAGAGTTTAAATGTTCACAAGAAAATCTACAAAATGTCTTATTTTAATTTATTTCTTTATTTTTGTAAAACAAGATATTTCAGTTGTTTTTTCTTTACTATTTTAAATATTAGCTAATTATAGCCAAATTATAGCAAAATAAAAATTCCAAAACAAAAATAGTAATTCAACTAAATGATTAGCAAGCATCAAAAATCGTCTCTGTGTGGCATCTAACATACTTAAATGTTACTTGTGTGAATGTATGTCAATCTCGGAAACAAGTTGAACTGTGTGAGCGCGGAAGAAGCAGTTACTTGACAATAATTAAAAATAAATTTTAGAAGGGATTAACTTCGGTTATGTATAACTTAATGACAATTTTTATGAAAAACGAACAAACTTACAATATAAACTACTCAGGTTGAATATTTTACTTTGAAATATACATAACGTCTATTAAATAAATTATAACCAGTCTGTCGGATCTGAGTTGTAAATCGCATTAAACGCAGAGAAAATGACTTTTGCTACGATGAAACTTTTGAATGATAAATAATGTATACATTCCAAGATAAACACGGATAAAGTCATAATCTCGAATGCCGCCTGATTTAGTAACGTGATTGTTGCGTTCTTGTTTATACTAATTAAAACATCCTAGTAAACATTTATTAGGGCTCGCCCTGATTGTAATTAGGGGCTTGCAAAGGCAAGCCCTTCTTTCCAGATTAATTAATGATAGCCCATATAGGCCCCATAAAGGCCTAAAACTGGAAAGGCACACTCTGACATGACCCTTAAGGGGTCATTAAAGGAAGGTTATCCGGGCTGTAAATGGGCGAGTAACATTTCGCCCTCACATTTCCCAAATAGGGTTCTATTAATGCCCTACAAGAAGCCTTCATCAAAAGCATTACTAACTTTGATTTTTATTAAATTATCTTAAATAAATAGACATCATTTTGAATAAATTTTTACTAAAGCGTTTGCATTAGAAAATTTTGAATTTTCTGAGAATATGTAATCTTGTGTGTTTTTGGCAAATATAAATTCAGTAAAAATCGAAAATTTAATTCCCCTGGGGTAATTATTGATCAAGAATTTTGTTTCAAACAAATATACTGTCAAAATATGAAAAAATTAAAATAAATGTTAATTATTTGCCGAACCGATTGCTATCTAAAGTTGAAATATAATTCGTACAAAAATCGATACATGTTCTTAAAGTACGTAGACTGTTTAATACTAATATATGTTAAGAAAAATATAGTTGATAAATAGACAGGCTATGAATGCAAACATCTCGGAAATGTATTTTTTTTTACTTTTTCCTATTCAAATCATTGATTTTCAAAATTTTGAAACAAATCATTTTCAGCATAATTTTTGTACTGAACCGTACCGAAATGTATTTTTAGCCTATTTCCATAATAATGTATGCAAGTCCTAAAGATTGTTATTCCTTGTATTCAAGCAGACATTTGCAAATAACCTCTGATATGAGAAGTAATTACTGTTCGTTTATCTGTATTAATACACTAATTGCCCAAAATCAAGTGTTTACTGAATCATTTACTTTTATCACTTCAAGGGCATAATATCATAAGTCAAATAGTTAATTGAAACATAATTCAATTCTGCGCGAGAGCTCTCAAGAATAATTCATCATATAACCAGAACCTTGAAATAAACTTCATTGAGAACATTTCCAATATCGTATTCGCTTTCCATTTTTTTACTTATCACATCTCTTTCATCTGTAGATGTTACAACATTTTTCCGATATTTTTTCATAAATTCATACTTATTTTTAATAATGTTAGAAGTGTGTTTCAATGAATGCTTTTAATTCTAAAAAAATATAAGAAATGATCTTCAAACAAAATAATTATATAAATTACAATATGAACCCTTTAACGTTGAATGTCGCAATATTGCAACATACCTCAATTTTCGTTTTTATGACTAATTTGAAAATCAATGATAAAATTAAGTTAAGTACATCATCAATCAAAAGGACAATGTCATCAAGTAAAACTTATTTTACCACCGAAACTAGCATACTTGTTATAAAAAAAAAGAATTACTATAAATAAATTAGAAAAAAAAAACAATATTTTTTTTTGCATTTATTGTAAGTTTTGCAATTTTTAAACTCAACAAAATCTCATTACATCATAATTTTTCACTTAAAAATGGGTCTCGACGTTAAAGATTAATACAGTATTATAATGATTATCAGTGATGTAAACTCGTCAAAAATTATTTATTACACTAAACCTGTTTGTCGTTAAGAAGACAAATTTTTCAGTCCTAATTTTTGAATCCACTTTTCCAAAGAATATTTTTTCCAATAATTATTATTTCCAATGGACATTTTTTCCAAGGTTTTTTTTCAATGAACAAATTTTACAATATTTTTTCCTTACATACATATTTTCCAATAACTTAATTCAATAACTAAATACGATTCTTTCTTGTTGTATTCTTTCGTGTTTATTTACTTTTAGTTTTGTTAGTTTTGAATCGAACATAACAATTTTACTAAGAAACAAGTTATCATAACAATGTCTTATAACTTAATATAACTACCCAAGAATTTCAGAATACGATGACATTTTTTTCTTCGTACTCTGCATATTTATGTAAAATTGTAAATATCTTTTCTTCTCTTTTACGTTACGTCGTTTGTCATCAATGTTCTTTCTAAATTGTCATCCCAGTTCCAATTCTAGCATCATAACTTCTGTGTCTCCCTGCTCGTTTTTGAGTTCATTTATAAAATTGTATATCAAATAATTCAAAAATTAAATATAGTTACTTTAAATATATTTATCTCAATCTATTGTGTGTATTTTTAAAATTAAAGCCGCATTTATTGTTAAAATATTCTATTCAACATTTTAAATAATTTAGTTAAAAACATATATTTCTCATTTTGTATTACTTGCTTTATAATATTTGAGATTTAAATTTGTATTTCGATCATTATAAATGGTACTTTAAATATGGAATAAAGAATGTAATAATTTATCAATTAAGTATAAAGTTATACAATATTTAAATTAAATTTTTCATATACA
>JABFPM010004054.1:0-13286 GCA_022817325.1 Idris sp. 1 HC-2018 | reverse complement strand
GGAATAGAATTAGTTTTATTAAATTATACCCACAAATTTAAAACGTAAAGTGATCATGTATTGTATTGGGATAATTTTAAGTTAACTAATTTTGTAAGTCATATTTTAATGAAAAATGTAATACAAATTTTCAATATAAAATTAAGAATACAGAAAATGATGCCCAAAAAGTTATTTTTCGAATAAAATGAATTATTTGTTAACATACATGAAGCAAGTTCAATTAGTCATTTATAAATATATAAAAAAATTTACAATAAAAACTTAATATCTTTAAAATCAAGCAAGCGTCAATCTTTAGGTTAGTTTAAACATTCTGAATCAATCTTGGTTATGTCGTCTGCGTCTTTTTAGTACAATTTACTGAGTTTTCAGTTAGTATAACTCAAAGTTCTCTGTTGTTGCCGTGCAACGACTGAAAGTCAGTTGAATCAACAAATTGTAGTCAGTTTTACTAAATATCTGTGAAATCAACTAAAAACTCAGTAATAACAACTACTAAGAGTTATTTTAACTAATGCAATTGCTCTCTGTGTATAAACACGTTAAAAATGTTCTTTTTCATAATCGAAGTTAAATTTTAAATATATAATTATGAAATTCTATCAAATTAAACAAATTTGAACGTATTAAGAGAAATATTTATAAAACTTGTAGTCAGCTTATAAAAAGACTACATTTTGTTTCTCTAACTCAAATCAAAATTTTGTTTCCTACTTCAACAATAAATTATGAAATTAAAAATGTTCTTTCCAAAAACCTTTAAAAATTCTATCAAAAAAAACAACATTGTTATCTCCGCCAAAATTTCTCTCTGTTTCGATTAAAAAAACTGCCTCCCACAACAATTGTCCTAAAAGGATTCTCTTCATGCAGGGTCATCCTGCGCGAATCAAAGAAATACACTCTTTCTCTCTCTGAAAACGCAGAACGGAATATACAAGGAATGTCGTATCACACAAAGGTGTTGAACCCGCGGGTGTGTGCGCTTCAAGCGTGCGTATATTATTTTCGATTTGCCTGGGCTTTTTTAGGCTGCCGCTTTTCTGCGTGGTGTGCGTGCAAAAGGGTGAAAGGAAGGGACATATTTTATATTTATGGATATTTGCCGCTACTGTGTTCAGAATCTCTCTGCTGTGCCGCACGCCAGACAAGGAGCCACTTTTTGTCCGACAAAGACCGCGACAACTGTAACCGGCCAAACGACCTCAGCTCGCAGCATTGCGACCAAGCCGGCCCATGTGTCATATCTCCCATCCCATTTCATTTCGTTTCATGATGTGGACACCTTTAAAACGGCTCTGCACATGCGTATATATACGTGTTTTCACATCTATATATAGAGAGTTGGAGGCGGTCTGTACAGCCACTGCCACAAAACCGCGCAAAGCTTATCGCGGTCCAATTTCAGCCAATGGTTACTGGCATTATACCCTAAATGAAAAAAAAGAAAAGACATTTATAGTCATCCAAAAATGCTGAAATTTTTCCAACACAAATCTTTCTTTATCCATAAAAAGATAACTTTACTTGGTACATGATTTAGAACAAGAAATCATGTAATTTTTTGCATGGGTAATTTTTCAGAAACAAAAATGTACCCTAAAAAAAGGATAATAGTAAAATTTATCAGTGCCAAAATCTATTACCACTATCTGCATCAGATAATGCAATAATTTATTTTCAGATAAAGCTTATTTATTTGGGGATAAATAAATCTTGATTGCTGGCTGTAAATTCGACAGCAAAGTTACTATTTAATTAGGATTTTGGCCGTTGACCCGTATCATTGTCTCGATAAGATTAGAGAGACTGCACTCTATACACAGTAGCGGCTTTGAATTGACTCAATTACTTGCGGCTGAAGAGATGAGCTTTTAACTTATTCTTTGAAATCAGCAATCACTAGTCAACTGAGTGTGTTTTATATAATAGCAAAAGAGTATGGTGTACATATATATATATATATTTATCCTGTTATCCGAATAATGGGAATCGCCTTAAAGATTCTAGCGGAAAATTGCACACATAATTTGAGAATAAATAAAGATAAAAGGTATGAGGTCATGGATAGTGAACGAAACCGATCTTTCGTCGATAATCTAGGTGTAAAGTTAGTAATTTCTCAGCTTAAGATATCTAAAATCATTTTCAGTCCGGGGGCTTAATCTTATGATCCGTATTTGAAATAGAATTTTAAGTTAAGCACGTGTAATCACTTAATCGTTTTTAGCTTTAAACAATGCTTGATTATCCACACTTGGTACCTTGTTTATGTAACTTTAATAACAACAAAAAAACAAAAAATTGACCTAAATTTATTTATTAATTGATTCAACTAGTTGGGGCATGTGTGTAAGATTTGTTAGGTAGACATTACAATTAGTGTCAAAAGACTGCTCAAAATTTGTTTCGATTTTAATATCGGATCAGATTTCTATCAGCGACTGTACTATTTAGCAGAATCACTCTCTGCTCCTCTTGGTGTGTACCGACATCAAAAAACTGAGCAGAGACTTTCTCTCATTCAACACACTCCCCCTTAAATTCGCGGCAGTTTGGTATATATATGGCCAAACAATTTATGAGTGTATATCATTTTGACCCCGGACTTCTACGGACCTTAATTAACGATTGTGCCACCGATTGTGCTGCAAATAAAAAGGACCCCCGTGACCTTGACCCTTTTTTTCGCACATTTTATTCGTGACGACTTGCAGATTGTATTAATGCACATTAAAATAATATTTTAAAAACTCTAACAACACAAATTCAAAACTTGAAAACCAAATTTTGAAGAAAAAACAGTTTAAGATTGAGAAAAAAGTGTAAAAACTTTAAATAAATCCTTAAAATAACTTTGTAAATTTGTAAAGAAATAAAGTTAATCCTTTAAAGGATTTTAAATAATGTTCCAGATGTATACTCTCTGAGAAAAAAACATTATATACACTTTAAAAAGTGTTTTTAGCAGCGGTAAAATTAAACGAGAGTACATTTTAAGGCGCATTTGATCTGCTACGTCATTTGTCAGCGGGTCCTTTAATGCAAACCGACTTCGGGCGACGAACCGTGAGCCCGGCTAATGCCTGCTAAAAGCTTGCTACGAATGCGGGAAAATAGAAGTGGCTTTAGTGCGAAAAAAGGAGGAAAATCGAAGCGTTTTGGAGACGAGATTGACGAGATACCAAAGCTGTCAAGAACAAAATACTTTTGCGCCAACTCGAAGAAAAGAAATTATATATATATAGTAGCTGTATACAACACTTGGTCCGAGATTTGCGATTAAACGATCTGGAAAAGAGTCTATTATGGCAGTGCATTATATTTGAATAGTCCATTCTTTTCATTGTCAGAAATACGAGCAAACAAACAGTTTTCGTTATAATGATGTTTAAATTCCAAGAAAAATTGTTTTTTGATTTTATATTAAAAAAAGGATTACAACTGTGAAATAAATGGATCATATAGTTAGTTACTTCACTTTTAAAATATCCTAACATAAATTTAACTGCATTACACATTCAAATGATATGCCTACACATATTAAGGTGTTAAATTAAAATACGATTCCGTCATCAAGGTATTTCTTAATTTATGTCTGAAATGAATTTGTATCGTGTTGGGGATATCTCAAGTATATATAGGTATACATATTTATAAATGCAGAAGCGTAGTCGAGATTTGAAACCTATTTCTGTCATTAACATAAGTTGAATTCCCACTTTAATCTTGACTTCTGAATTTTGTGGGCTAGTTAATCTTGATTGACAATATATTGACAATACTGAAATTCAATTTGTTCATATTTTAGAAAAAAAAACATCTATAATATTTCATGGATAAATTCTTTCTTCTTACACCGAATAATGATTGTTAAATAAGGACCGGTTAAATGATCCCTTTCTTGCGGCCTTCCACATTTTCGGGAAAAGGGCCCTTAATGTTTGGTTACTCAACCATTAACCAGCGACAAAGCAAGTACACGTCGTGTCACCAGAGCCGATGAATTGGACACAAATTCGGATATTCTTCGCACCACAGGTGTCGTTTTTGAAAGAAACCTATCTTTAGTTCATCTCCCGCACTTTGATCATTAGGCTGAGCACTCTCAATAAGTGCATATGAATCACAAAAGTGGGAAACCTCAAGAAAGAAAAGAAAAAAACCATTAATTATAAATTTCCCTACAGAAAAATGTATAGAACGCGCCTTCTTTAATTTTTCTTTTTTGAAGAAGAAAAAAAAACGTTGTGTCCTCACTTTCGATTGATTATTTCTATCTGGCATTATAAGTCACGGTATCAGTGACAGGAACAGAAGAATAAGAATAAGCGGCAAACTGAAGCTGATAAGCCGGGTAGCAGACCACGAGAGGAAACTTAACGAAACTTTGCGTCGCTTCGTTGCCGTGTAGATTTACGACGGAATAATTGAGCGCAAACTTTTGCGCGCACGGCAGCGCGAGGAAGGACTTAAATCAAACCGGTTTTTGAACGCTGATCAGCGGCCATTTATCTCTATAAAATCGAGCGCGAGTACACATACGCGCTACTTGCCAAAGGAGGATCCTTAATCAACCTTTCCTAGTTGCAAATTTGATTGCGCGTATCGTCTCTTTGAAATATCAAAACGCATTTCTCAAATGGTACGCACTTTAACAGCGAAATTTATATATATGTATTTATACTTCTCTTAATGAAAAATAATCTTACACATTTTAAAAAGTAAAAATAAACTTACGTAAAATCCCCTTAAAATTTATTAGTAACAAAAATAAAACTTGAATAGGCTCCTTACAATTTAATATTACAAATATTACAACTTTTTTAAAGAACTTAAGGAGACCATTAAGGTTTCTTCCTTTTTTAAATATTAAAGTTTAAGGGAACTCGATAATAATTTTAAGTTACAATCTAAGTTATCTTCAAAGCTTAAGGGAATACTTAATTTTTTTTTTTTTAAATAATATTATAAAGTTAATGGAGAATAATTTTGAGTTGAAAGTTACAAAAATAAATGTTGAGTGAAATTTTCCGTTCGAATTGGCAAGAAGATCGGTATCAAAAGAGCGCTCCTCGAAAAATCGAAGGGCAACAGATGCACTACATCGTTAACGAGCCAAGTGGAACACGCCCCTTTAGGTACGACAGCGGATTTAGAGTCGACGCTTGGATGGATGAAACGCGCGTGTGTGTATACCTGAAATGCATTTTTAACATCGGCTGTAGGTGGCATTTCTTGTACGCGAGTGCTTATGAAAAGAAGCGGAGGCGCTGGCCTGTGCCAAGAGGACCGCACCGCGGTCAAATGCGTGATTTCTCGAGGATACTTCAGCAGCAAACTCAGTCAACGAGAAAACTCAAAATCAAATGTAAAAATTGCGAGGGGTAAAACAGATTTTAATGGGGTGCAAACTAGTTTTGCGACAGTTTGATCATTTGTACAATTTTTTTCTAGAAACAAAACTTTAAGCGGGGTCACTTAAGTTTTTTCTTTTTTAACATCATGTTCTGAGGGAACCTTAAAATTTTGTTCTTGTAAATTTAACATTTTAAGGAAACTTTAAAGGTTTAGCTTTTTCAGTTTTTTACATTTCAAGTAAAAAATTAGAAACCTTTCAGGCAAACTGTTAAAAACAGTATAAAACTAAATATTTATTGTGAAAAAAGGACAGTCGTATACGAACAAAATATTCTCTTTCTAACAGCCTACGCTTTTGTATATTATAAAGTTTCTCAAGTCATGCGCACGAAGTGTATAAAACGTTAAATATGCATATATGGAAAGAAGTTAAAACAGCGCGAATAAGTCGAAGAGAAGAGCACACGTTGCAACTACACTTTTATATTAATTTTTATCAAACCGCATGGCTCTTGCGGGTTAAACAAATTTGTTTGCAATTTTATTACACAAGAAGAATGTTTCAAACAAATTTCTTCTTTTTCATTAGATTAAACTACCATATATAGTTGTACACTTATATACTTAGATATATTTATAACAGGTCAAGTTACTATAACTGTAAATGTTAACATTGCAAATGTGGAAATTTACTAATGATATTTTTTCATAAATTAAACTACTGATGGTCTGCAAAATTTTCCGTACTCAAAGAATTCAATATAAAATTTCCCATAGTACCAAAAATGTTAATGAATTTCGAAATTTGTCCCGTTTCGATAAATCAAGCACACAATACAACGTGCGATTTCTGATTACCAAATTTATCCGAAATTCTCTAATAACATTAAAAGAGGGCCCCGTTGCCTTGAACTTTGGGATATAAATATAAACAGAGAATCGCTCCTATGTAAATGAGTCATATTGGACTCTCTCTCGTGTGTGAGAATGTATCATCTCATATATAATATAATAAGCAATCAATCATGGTTCGTGTTGTGTCGGGGGACTCACACACAATTTCAGTAACGTCGCACTATATCATTCGTCGTTCTTTTCAAATTCAAAGGCATACGTGGTGTAACCCATGCAACTACCTGCGATCGATGCGATCGCGATGGCCACACAAAAGGGGGCCCACAAAGATCCTTCGATATGAGCCGATTCGTTTTTATGGCGAGAGGCCCAATCGAATGCCTTTTTTTCCATTATCGAGAGCCTGATAGTCTGCCTATATTATACACGCCGCTGTTACGTCAGAGAACAGGAAATATAAATTAATGAAGACGGGGGTGATGGCTGTGGTACTGTTAGATTTTTGGGGTTTCATTCATGGTGGACGTAAATTAGGACCATCTTTGAATTATGACGCCCAGTTTTTTTGGTCGCGTGAGAAACCAAAGTCAGGTGCGCTATTCAGTTCAGATTTTTGGAGAATTTCGTCTTGGGGAAAGTTATATATTATTGGCATGTCCAAATGGGTGATTGGCCAATAAACACGAATTCTTTGACTAGCTTTTTTTTTTTAAAGGGTTGAGAGAGTTATGTGCATATGAAGAAAGTCAAATTATAGTGTGGCATTTCGGGAGACTACACATCGAATGTCACATTTTAGAGTTTCAAAACACTTTGAAGGATTACTTATTGTGATTGTCATCTTTCTTTTCAACGTCTAATATATGTTAGTGGAAATCTTTTGTGTACATCAAATCAATTATCCTGTATAAATTATCATTTAAAGGATAATTCAACTAAAAATGCACATAATTGTTTTTTAAGAATACATCACTAGGAGAATTGGACAGTAAAAGAGACTTTGTGGATGACAGTGCTGCACTGTACAAATATTCGGTGCAAAAATGTAGAGAAATTTATTAAATGCTATGTTTGCTCTTTATTTGTTATTAAAAACTGTTGAATACAATTTAAACGTATATAGAATTGTAATATGAAAATGCACGATAAACAATAAAAGATGTAAATAATATGTTTTTGGGTTTCGGCAATAACCAAGTATGCCTTCAATTCGAAATTTGTATTTAAACTCTTATCTATTAAGTGCAAAAGTTTTTTAATATATATTGTACTTTGATAAGGGATTGTTAAACAATCGGAAACGTATGTTAATTTTAAATAAACTTATATACATGTGTCCACAAAGAGTTATTTTAATATTATTAATTTTAATTCCCTTTCTATTCTTAATGGCATTAAAATTGAATAGATAGCACCTCTTCAATAAATTTATTGAGGAACACATGGATTAATAATTCGCGGCATTTAACCACACAAGTTAAATCAATACGAATTAAAATTTGTAGCATTAAACATTAAGTTCAAACAACACAAATTTACAAAAATTTGTAATTCATGTAGAAATACTCAAGAATTAAAATTTAATAAAAACTTTCAAGCATTCTTTCTACATTTGTACACAAATAATTAAAAAAATCTTGAGAAACTGGATCATAAATTTACCTCCTCATGCAATTCAAGTACTTTTTACAACCACTGTGTGATTTTGTAGACATACATTATACCATTGACTAAAACTTAATCATTTGTAATTTTGTGTGTAACTTGTATGCATCGAATGATAATTATTATTGTATCTTTTCTTCCATTATGTAAATTATATGCGATTGTATATATGGATCCGCGCACAGGAATTTATTCTCAGCGGAAATTTGTTATGTATTACATTTGCTGCTTTCATACGGCATGTATTAATATTAAAGAATGAAAAATTTATAAAATATAATGATGTTAATTAATTAGTTACACTCTTAGAACTGTATAGGTTTTGACTCCAGTATAATTCTTATGGCACAAAAATTAACAAAATAATTACTTGAACTTTGTCATAACAAAATAATCATTTATTTATTATTTTGTAAATAATTAAAAATAAAAAATATCTTCTACATTGAATTTTTAGTTTTCTAATTCCGTTATTATCATTTAATTGAATAAATTACATTAAATTAATGAATTTAATCGTAGTTCTTGCATTTAAAGTTAGTTGTACTTGAATTTTAAAAACATTATATTTAGTATATCAGAAATGCTCTTTAATTGACCAATACACTTTTTCAATACAATGTATTCTTCAAAAAAGCATCAAAATGCCCTGCAATTATAAAAATTTCATGAATACAAAAATTGTCAACGTTCCTCCCTCAAGATGTTTTTAACCTTGTGTCATAACCTATTTTCTTATCCAGTACCTACATTGTTCTAAAAGTGTAATAGATTATTCTAATATATTCTTTTCGATTATTTTTAGTTGGTTCAAAAAGAAAGTACGGGAAGAGTTAGTATCAATGCATTAAAAAAAAATTATTGAAATAATATACTGGTTATACCGCTAGGTTAATTTTTGATGAATTTTACTTGTTTTTTACAATAATAGGTTTCTGAGTATTGATTTTATGATAATAAATTTAATTTGAAGCAATGACTCATTTTTTCAGTAAAATTGTCCAAAAAAGTTAAATGTTAATAGGCCAAGTCTAAGGTTAAATAAGGAAAGAACTGGATAAATTTGTCTGGCCCTTGAAGGGAATTTATGCGGAAAAACATATCAACAAATAAGCGTAATCCGATTGATCTAAACCACTTTGCGAGTACAATTTAAAAAAAGTACCAAAAAATATAATTTTTGAAGCACCTGTGTGAAGTGATCAAAAGTGTGTGGTCCTTACATCTTTCGACTAAAACTTTCATTTTTCCTTCCAATCAGTTTAAATTTGTTTTTTCAATACACCCTAATAAATAGTAATTAATTCTTAATAACTAATTTTCAAGAAAATAAAATACAAAAAATATGTACAATAAACGTACAAAATACTGACAAAAATGATATACTTGAATTAAAATATAACAGTTTTTTCATTGTAAATATTTAATTTTAATTATTTGCAGTTTTTACAATTATTTTTGTCTATAAAATTATATAATTTCTTTACCACTCTGACACTTGTATATCTTATGCAGTATAATTTTAATCAAAAAAAATCTCACTCACTTGACTTGGCACAATCCCTTAAATTGAATTGAAATTCATAAAGCATTTTTCCCCCGCACAGTATAAGAAAGAGCATTCGGATATGATCTTCGAGGATATTCTATTAGCACGGAATTTCGGGTATTACGTCCGTTATCGGAGTGCCAATAAACGAGTCGTTTGTCAGTGATTAAGTGCGGATAGCAGGGTATCCCCATGAGCTTAGAAGCCCCATGACGACCTTGGCATGCGGCCGAGGGCGCACACTCTCTGTGTGTGGTTTCAAATATAACGTGTGTGTGTGAGAATAGACAAATGTTTGTGCTCATAGGTGTGGCTCTCGACACACACATGTGCATATCTCGGAGCCACACGACGAGATACGCTAGGCAAGAGCCGGCTAATCCCATTGGGAGTGCTAATCTTTTCGCGCGTTCGCGCGACCCCCGTTAAACCCCCATAAACGCCCCAAACCCAACAATAGGCATGACCACCCGTAAAATACACTACACCGTCATCTCTATTATCACGTTCCAATGATTATCTGACAATTATGACACTTTTTTCTTTAATTTGCTGCTCCGAAAGTAATTTTGATTTATATTGGGACTAATTTTTTCGAAAGTTTATTTTCATTCGGTAAAATATTAATTTTTGGGGGTGTGAGTTAGAATCTGAAAAGTTTATTTTGAGGGGATGGTTTCACAAAAGTGACTGTCACTTTTCAGTGAAATAAATTGAATTACACCAGACAGGATGTTTGGTAAGTTACATTTTTGTTATTTATTGTGCAGGGTTCATGGTTCAATTTCCGTTCAACTTCTGTCCGCCCCGTGTATTGAGAAAAATATCAAATGTAGCAGGAAAAGAACACCCCCTAAAATTGAAGAATAACAACCTGCAGAATAGCTGACAAGTGAAAATTTTGGAGCGAAATTGTGTCACTGTCTTCTAATTATATTTATTTTGATACTTTTTTATTGCGTAATCAAGTTAGGTGTTTGAGTTTGAATTGAAAGTGACATTTTAGAATAAAAAAAATTAAATTCGTAAATCTAATAATAAATTATCTAAACTGTACCATAGATAAAATAAAAATGTAAACTTATAATTTAAATTTGTATTACACTCAGGAAAAATCGCGTAGTTAAATTAACTGTATTTTCATAGTTGAGGCATTTATAGTTAATACAAGTGAAAATATAGTAATTACAACTAGAATATCAGTTAGCGTGACTATATTCACGTTAAATATATTTTCTAGTCAGTTTTATGGTCAATTTAATTTATGTAGTAGAATTGACTGAAATAAAGATTTGTATTACTCAAAACATTTGAAATCAAAAAAGTTGACAAGCTCAGTACAAATTTTCACTGATAGTTTAAAATTAGATATAAATCATTCTTTGTAATGGATTTAAAATCATGAATTATAATAAATGATAAATTTTAATGTACTGAAGTGTCAATCATTAAATAGAATAATATTTTTATTGTTCGATTTAACATCTATATATTTACGGGTACGTATCGAACAAAAATTTCGCTTCTATAACCTTCAAATACAATAACTGTTACGTATGGTTAAGTTTACTATATTTCCGAGTTGACATTACTCAGTTAGAGATAAATTGACCAAAAAACCAACTACAATTTTATAGTAAAGGTTACCGATTTTTTGTCTGAGTGTAGATAACTAGATTTTGTTGCAATTCTATTTTTTTCCGATAAATATTTGGAAAAGAAATTTTGTGCATAAAATATGATTTTACCCCTATGAGAAATGTCAGCAAGTATACAGCAAATAACTTGCAAGCTGACCTTTTGAAATTGTGAGTTATTTGCAAGAAATACTAGCAAGGTTCAAACAAAACTGGCAACGCTGTACTTACTAGTTATGTGTTCACAAAAAATGGTAGTTTACTAGCGATTTAACTTGTAGCATACTGCTAAGTTTATAATTAACTTTTAATATTGAAAAATTAAATCATTCCAAATAATTGATAGGTTGAGACAATTGCAAAATAAAAAAGTACAGATTTTGTCTTATATTTTATTTTTTATGATGCGAGAGACCAATCAACAACATTCAATTATATCATAAGACATATCCTCAATAAGTTATTTTTTAAAACAAACTACTGTTTATATTAAATTTACATTATTTATTCTTTCACATTAAGTTGATAAAGTTAATAAATAAAACAATCCAATTCATTGCACTAACACCACAAATTTAAAGAACAACTAATCCGATCAAATAAACAATATTATTATACACAAAACACACTTTATAGGCATAAAATCTTCAAGAATACTTTACACAAGGATATGAAAATTAGAAAGTTAGACATCGATGCCATATTGACACGTGGTTGACACTGGTAGTCGTTTTTATGATTTTTGGACTCTTTGGATGCGCGTTAAAAACTTTATTTTACATTTTGCTAGAATTTTGTTCAAAAATGTATTTATTTTTAACTAGTTAAGTTTTTAAAGATTAAAATTTGTTTAAAAAATGAATTTATAAAATGAAAATAAACTTTATTCACGTGAAATTTAAATTTACATATTTTAAAATAAAAAATGCAGTTTTTGATTCTGATAATTTTAATTATCGATGATTTTTAAACTGTAAAACCATTCAAATTGTTATTAATATAAATCTTGTAATATGTTTAAAAAAATTTAAGTAAAAATTAAAAATCTATTTTTATTTGTTGCTATACTAGTAAAAATAAATAACAAAAAATAAATAATAAGTTAAAATGAATTAACAATAATTATATAGAAAATTTGATCAACATTTCATTTATGCATTATGAGGCATTAAATTCATTAAATTATTAGTTTACAATGCTGTTTCCGACTTGATAAAAATGTCAAAGTATTACTTCATATTTCCGACTCTAGGACAAAGCAAGTCAAACTTACCAAATTTCTGAAAGTATTATTTGTATTTATATTGGACTAGACAAGCTTGTTATAAAATTGTCAGTTTTTTGCAAGCGTTCGCTAGAACAGTTGACATGCTAAAATACTTGCAAGTTACGAGCTCTTACTAGTCATCTACTTGTAAAATTTCTACTAGGGACCTAACACATTTCATATATGAAATTTAAATTACAAGTTGTAAATTATATCAAATCATTTGAGAAAATTCACGGTATACGTAACCGGAAACGCAATTTGTCGAGAAAAGAAAGGCCGGTATATTTTTTGTATATACCCGGTTATACATTTTCGAACAATGGTCTAAAAGGTCCCAGCTGACAATACCCGGTTGATGTGTTTATATAGCTGCCGATACAACGGGCAGGCATGTAATTTAGTTATAGATCAGTTTGTTACAATTTGGCATACTCAATTGTAATATCACTCATGTTTACCCAGAACGGAGCTTTGATTGACGAGAGAGTCGGCAAAGTTTACACAGTTTTTGTGAGGTGCTTCCTTTGGCCTTTTTGCCTTTCTTCATAGATCATTTTCTAAAATGTTTCGTCTTTTGTCGTCAGCAATTTTTTTGTCTTGTCTTGTGTTTTTTGAATATTTGTTTTTCTTTCTACAAAGAGAAAAATTTTGTTTTTTTACATGACTTAATTTCAAAAATGTATGTAAATATTTTTCTCCGAAAAATTTTTTGGTCCTAAAACATCATTTTATGGAGTGAAAATTTAAATACTATGAAAGTTGTAGAAAACACGATTGTAAAGTGTTTTTTTTCGGTTTTAATTATATAAATTTTATTTCTTCTCAAAAATATTCAGAAGTTAAAAACATCGGTTTCACCAGATAATAAAATTTTATTGTACGAAGATGCGAAAAAAAAGAGGCTTGTACAAAAGACCAAAACAAAAATCCAGGTGTTAAACATATT
>JABFPM010004053.1:0-13286 GCA_022817325.1 Idris sp. 1 HC-2018 | reverse complement strand
AAAAAATTACTATATTCACTCAGTCCGGTCATTTACTGGAGACAACTCGGTCATTCATTGGGAAAATCTGTCATGTACTGGTGTTTTTGACATGAGTGTATTAAATTATTAAAATAAAAATATTTGTTAACAAATAAACTCTGTAACTGCAAAATTATTAAACTGTAATCTAATATCAATATAAAAAAAACAAAAATTACTCATCGATATTGTTTAATTTGTTTATTTCATTGAATTAAAAATGAAAACTTCTTAAGCGGTCATTGATTGGTTCCATCACCCTAGTCGAAAAATTTCCAAACTGTTATAATGAATATAAGTTTAAAAATGTTTTTCACAATTCTGTGAGAAACTAATATAAGTTTTGCATTTTTGTAAACATAAAGTAGACTGCTAGATAATTCGATCAAAAAAAAATTGAAATTTTAAAAATGCAGTCGATAATAAGAAAATTTAATATGTTAATTATATTTCATAGAATAATTCAGAAATGCCAATTACATACAATTAATTTTACAGGATCCATTTTACGACAAAGTCTCAATGCAAATACTTTAAAAAGCCTGACAACTGCGGATGGCAAGACCTTAAATGACTGTACTGCCTTAGCCATTGGAGATGTTGGCGAAAATATTAGTATCAAACGTGCCCTGTGTTACCAAGTAGCGTCTGGTATCAAACTGATCGGTTCCACTCATCCTGCTCCAATTAATGTTTCACCAGTTTCAGTTGGAAGATATGGTGTTTTGTTGGCCTACAGATCTGCTGAAAGTGATGAGCAGTTAGGACTACAGTTATGTCAGCATATAATCGGTAAACAAGAAAATATCTGAACAATTGATTAAATAAGTTTTTTTTTTCAATTTGTATAAATATAATTTAAATTCACATTTGAAAGAAATTTGAAACAAAGAATGATTTTAATGACCATTTTAAAAAATAAGAACAAAACTACAGAGTTAAAATGTATTTTTCTTAATTAAAGTCAAGCTTTTCTTTATATATATTTATAATTTAAATTTGTTAGAACTCCATAAAAGAAATTAACAATTTTTAGATAAACTTTTGCAATAATGAAACTGAGTTTTTTTAATTTCACAGGAATGAATCCAACAAAAATTGGCGACCCAAATATAGATCAACCAGAAAAAAGTCAAGATGATGAAAGCTCGTTGATATTCCAGGAATTTCTTCTGGACAATAATATTACAGTGCAACAGTTACTTGCAGATACAAACACAGAAGTACTCGATTTTGTGAGATTTGAAGTAGGCGAAATCGAAAGTCCTCTCGACGAGCTTGAAACCGGTGGATAAAATGTATAATTTATTCATTTGTTATTGTGACTCGTAATTATAAATTGTTATAACGAAAGACGACTGAGATGTCAATAAAAATTTGTTTATATTAGCAGTACAGTTAATTCTAATTATCGATATTTTATGATGTTCTTCTTTTTTCAGTTGAGTAAGTAATTATTATTCAAAAAATAATCTTCAAATTTTAGATAAAGAGTGTCGAAAGTTTTTAAAGTTATGTTTTCGTCCATAGGTTTTTTTTTCTGACTTCCACAACCAAGTTCTGCAGTCCTTTTTCCAGTAGGCAGAAATTTCGTCGGGTGAATGTCTTTTACCCTGAAAAATTGATTTCCATTTTCAAATATTCAAATTGTTCAACGTAGGCAAAATAAAATGAAGAATTATTTACTTGAAAGTCCAATACATCTAGTTCTTGATAAACAACTTTCAATGAAGGAATCTCATAAGTTTTGAAACCTGAACTTTTTTCAAAGCGATAGGTTTCCACTGACTTTGAACTTTTTAAATCCATTGTTTCTTCGCTACTGGCTGAATCCAAATAAAGGTCGTTGATCGAACCAGTCTTTTCTCGATAGTTGCACAGAAAAACCTAAAGTTCAAACAAATATTTGTATCTTAAATATTTTATTGTAATTTACTTAGAATTAATAACTTTGTAACATTTAGTAATTTTCTTTTAAAAATTGTTTACTACTGAAACAATTATTATAGATTTTAAATATTGCTTATTTAAACAACATTTTCAGTTTGTATGTATACAAATTTAATAATTAAATAGGCAAAAAAATAGATTTTTTTATTTGAATAAGTAGAGTTTTAATTTATTTCGAAAACTTGTTAAGTAAATTATATAAAGGCGGATTTAAAACTACTAAACAAAAAACTGCATTAATTTTTAGTTTTATTTAACAAATTAATTTATTAGTCTTTCAAACGATTCTAGAAAATTGTAAGAAAATATTTAAAAACATTTTCTCTGCATTAAATACAGTTACACCTTTACAAAGTAAAGTTAAACATCATGATTTAGTGCCTGCAATTAAGATCACGTGATATATGTCGTATTTTATTGTTTATTGTACGTAATAATTTATCTATATTTCACGTTGCATAAAATGCAATTTGTTTTAAATTATAATCATGAAATAAAATAAAGGAAATTGCCTTTAAATTATATTAAATTAATTTAAATTAGCGCTGATAACTTTTTAAACATTATTATCTTTCTAATTTCCAATTATAAGTTTAAAGAAAACGAAAAATTGTAAAACAATTAGATTTATAGAGAACGGATGTACAAAGATCTATTAAATTTTTATATATTTAATAACTTCGTGAAATTATCGGCTTTTCAGATAGTAATAGCAATAAGAACAAGTGTTTTAATTCTAAAAAATACAAAACAGGTCGCACATAACGGAATTTGCGATAACAGGCAATATAAGATTTGATGGCATTAACCTTGCACAGATTTAATTATGCCACTTTTAACATTAAATAAAATGCTTTATAAAAAATTATATTTAAATTTGAAAAAGTATAATTCGACAAATTAAAAATGTCTTATGGCTTACGTCTTTTAATTTTTCTATCAACTGATTTTCATCATTCATTATTTTACTGGCATTCCTCGATTTAGACAGAAATTTACTTTTGTTCAACATTAATTAAAAGTAATTTTTACAAGTATTTTATAATTTGTTCTGATTTTTCACATATATACATAAAATTGAAATGGGTTTATATATCAAAATTTAAAAACAGTTGAACACTCAAAATAGTAACAATAATAATTTGCGTTTAAATGTTGAAACTATTCATTTGTTACGAATCAATTTTTTTTTATTTTATTTTGTGATGAAGTAAATTTACTTAAATAATTTTACCTTGAAAAAAGACTTTAAAATCCTTAGGAGATTCTTTAATGTGAACATTTAAGGGTTTAACATAGTTCCCATAATACAAACCGTTTTTAACATTTTCTACACAATTATACCGAAAAAACTGAATTTTAAAAATTCATTATAATTCTAGGATTAAACGAATTAATTTTTAATAAACATGAATTACACAAATAGCTATATAACATATATACTTTTTTTTAAATTACTTAACATTTTTAAAACCATCAGTTAAATAAATTAAAAATTTCATACAAAATTTCATTTTCTATTTTGTATGAAAT
The DNA here is from genome assembly GCA_022817325.1 of Idris sp. 1 HC-2018. Lineage (NCBI taxonomy): Eukaryota > Metazoa > Arthropoda > Insecta > Hymenoptera > Scelionidae > Idris > Idris sp. 1 HC-2018. Next base: position 9,782 of record JABFPM010004053.1, on the reverse strand, counting down.
CCTAAATAAATCTTATTATAAATAAAACAAATTAAGGGACATTTTACCACGGAAATCAAGTAACAGAAAGAATTAACCCGTTTTGATAAAATTGATAGAGTTGAACATAAGAATTTAAATTATGAAAGTTTTGGGTCCGCGGAGGGGCCTTAAGGGGTATCCAAAATCAACTAAAAATGAAGTTTTTTGACAACATTTTCACCGTCAATTTGTAAAGCATAATTTAGTTAACTTAAAAAATTATCACAAAATAAATTTACAATTTAAACACAAAAATAAATGAAACCTAAACAAAAATTGGTATTCGATTTAAATAAAAGCTTGAGGCTCTAATTTCGAATCTTTATTATAAAATCTTATGTTGATAATATGTGATACCTCTGTAGGGTACTGGGTACTAAAAAATGTCGTGGTATTTGTTTTGCTGACCTGAAAATAATTGCTTTTATAGTAATGATTTTGTTTAATTTTATAATACCGTCAAATGGGGCAAGTTTGCACCACTTTTCTTAATTTTTTTATTTCAAGTTTTGTTTAATAGTTAAAAGATCTTTATTTATATTAATAAATAAAAGTAGTGCAAAGTTACACTGATATAGTACAACTTTGCACCACCCTATAAAATAAATTTGTATGGTCTATCATTATTACTCCAATGCAGCGATCATTTACTGGTGCAGTCACCTTACGTGTTTTTTTTCAAAAATGAATTAGAATTTTTGTATTCATTTTTTGATGTGTTGATTTTACTAATTGGGACCCCTCGCTATTATTGAACTCAAATATCTTTTTTTGTTTAGGTTTCATTTTCTCAAAATTAATTAATTAAATTTCATTTAAAGCAACATAATTTTAAATTACTCTTACAGTAATTTAAAATAAAATTTGTCTTCATTTTTATACTTAGTAAAAAAAAACTATTTTCCTTCCAAAAATTTAAAGTACATTAGTATACGTATTAGAAATAAATTCTATCATTTAGTAAAATTTAGGAAAATTAAAAAGTTACAAAAACATAAGTATTTAAGAAATTGTAACAAAAAATTTTCAAAAAGACTTATAAACTATGAGAAAATATTGTTTTTACATTCGAAAAATAAATTTAATATCAATTTTATAATAAATATATAAATATGTCAATAATAAAGTATTCTTTGACCTCTCTAATTAAATTTATTTAAATAGATTTTTCTAAATAAATTTGAATTAAAATCTTTATAAAAAAATATAGGTGTATTCAAAACTATATCAAAGTTAAAATTCAAAAATCATGCAAACAAATTTCAGATTTAAAAACGTAAATTAGTATTGCTGAAAAAAGTTCTTGAATTCGATGTACATTATAATGTACAAGGTGACTGAAAGGATTAATATAATTTTCATTAATCTTGTGCATGAAAAATGTTACGAATAATTTTATTAAAAAAAAAAAATAAACATTTATAAAACTTTAATTTTCATAAAATTTTAGAAATTTAATTAAAATAAAGTTAAATTATAACTGAAAAATTTTACGATAAAACAATTATTATCCACTTTGAGAACTTATAATTATTTTATTCCATTGTATTTTAACACTTATGAATAACCTTATTCGCATTTAAATTAAACTTTCACACTGTCTGTTTCAGCACTAATACCTTTGAGCCCAGGATTAGATATTATATCAAATTTTGATCAACGAACGCAGAGTATGAAATTGACCCCATGATCAGTCACATGATCACCTTTTTTTCTGATCTCATAAAATTTTGGTTCGTTAATAATTAATTTTTTAAATTAAAATATACCTAAAAATCAAGAGAAAAAATCTACTGATGTTTCATATTTTTCAAAAAAGTTGTAAAAATAGTACAAAAAATGTTGTCCCTATTAAGAGTTCTACTAATAAAACAAAAAAACAAACAAACAAATAAAACAGAGAAATACATTTAAATTTTTTAGTATTATGCTTAAAACTTTCTGAGCCGGAACTCTAAAACTCAGTTATTACACTTTTTTAATTTTTTAATCAAATTAAATACAAAGCTAAAAATGTGACAACTTGTTGATTTTATACTAAGATTTTATCAACTCAAAAATATAAAAATCTAAACTATTCAACTAATTTTAATATCTTAACATATTTATTACTTTTGATTTTGTAAACTAATTTTAATTTGAAACTTTATATTAACTTTATCAAACTTTCATTTACTCTTTAGAATCAGTAAATTAAGCAATTAGTGATAATACAAAAAATTGTATAACGATAATTTTATTTAGTCATTTAATTAACAATTCTTCAATTTAATTTTAAACTCAAACATTTTATTAATAGCACAATAAAGATACATTTTCGAGTTGTAAAATATACAGTTATAATATACGCAATCTCATTGAGTAGTTCATTTGCTATAAACAGATATTCTCAGTAGATTTAATTTCTGCTAATAACCAGCTATCACGCAAGTAGCTACTAAGTGTTGCACAAACTTAAAATAATTAGCTTCTTGAGCATTGTGCTCTTAACATGAATTTAGTAAACGTTTTGCAAATTAATACAAAAATTATTACTACTTAACAAGTAAATTTCAAAATAAATTATAGAATTCTTAACTAACAAAATGACGTTAAAAATAATTCATCCAATGAACTAATTTGTGTTTAACAGAAAGCAGTGATAGACAAAAAGTTGGATGAGCAGAAACAATATATATGAGTTGATCGCAGAATCACACAGATACCAAAGGTGGAGACAAAGAGTTGAAAGAACATGTAGAGAGGGACAGTCGGACAAGAGCAGCAGGTGTGTTAGATAATAATGCACAATGGGTGTGTTGGTGCCCGATGGTCACGGGTGGCCGCCCGGAGTTCCGGGGCAGCCACGTCCGGAGCGCCCGCACGCTACTCTTCGTTTTCTTTGGCTTCAACCAACGCTCAAATAATCAGTCCTCTGCGAGTATCTCAGCACACTACATCCATAATCATCTTCAAATTTATTTATTTTATTAGTTCATTTTATTCTTTTTCATCAATGGTTTTATTAGTGAAATGGGATTCTTGAAAAAAGCAAGTATAATTTATATCAATAATTGTTTTCAACTCAAAAAAATAATTTAGACAGATTATATAACACAATTTACAGATACTTCCTGTAATCATTATTTATATAATACTTACATTATTATTTCAAGAACTTTACAAATAAAAGACTAATAATTTTTCTGAAAATTATTCTTTTTAAATTTTTTTTTAATAAATCTGTTTAAAATTAATTCTTTGACAAATAATTTGCTTAAAATTCTTTCGTTTAATAAGAACTTGTACATAAGAAAAATGATATTCTTATCAAAATAAGATCTGGTGTTATATAAAAAGTCTGTGTACCGTTTACGGTGAAAATCAGAATGGCAATACGGTACTTGTGGTAAATAGTTCTTTGTTTCGTATATTGAATTTACGATATGTCTGAGATAAAAAAAGTAATACTTTTTTTTGTCCATGAATGGAAGATTCGTGTTGAAATTTTTTAATGAAAAACAAGTCCACTTTGCTGTTTCTGCATAAATCATAAACAAAGTTAATACATACTAATTAATATATATATATATTAATAAGACTTTAGTTTTGATCTATTGTAAAAATAAAGTAAAATTCTACATAAAATAATTGAAAATATGATCACCAGTACGTATAAAATTTTAAGGAATTGAAAGTGTACAGTGGGAAAGGATGAGGAAACGGATATAATTGCGCGGTACTTTGTACAGATTCTATACGTGAGCACAAGACCTTTCGAAAGATCGCGTGTGCCAGTTTTCAGCGAGTAACCGCAAGACGCGGTCGGTCAACTCGAAACCGCGCTTTTCGTTCGGCATATATACATTTCATCCCGACTGAGTGAAACCTTAAAAATAAAGTTTGCATCTTAAACACATTTTATAGTCGCCATTCGAGCGTATCTCCTTTTTATCATGACTTTTAAATCGATCAAGGTAGTTTTAATTGAATAAAAAATTCAATTCACTTTGCTTTTTTATTATTATTTGATATATCTGTTTTTTAATTTACAGGATGACACCAGCACCAGCTCCGACGAGTCGATCAATGACATTTTCAAAAGTATCTCGAAGAATAATGCAACCTTTTGTATCTGGAAAATAGATGTGAGTATTATATCAACAAAATCAAGTTTTTATTTTGTTGAAAAATTGTCAAAGAAAAATTATTGTTGATTTATGCGATGACGTTTAAATTGCACAGATAACAGTGAGTCTATATTTATAATCTTTATGGTTTTTTTTTTAATTTTATGAGACATAATTGAGGTTTTTAATAAAAATTATTATTATCAATTAAAACAAATTACTTTATCACAAAAAATTACATTCTAATTGCAGGGTTTGCGAGCCACAGTTGTGAATAGAATTAAAATCGGAAGTTTTTTGTGCGATTCTGCTTATTTGATTTATGCAGTGTCATCAAAGGATGGTCCCCTTCCATATCCTGGAATACCAGTAAGTTAATTTAACTCGTAAAAGTAAAGCATAATAGACGATTTAACTTTGTAGTTTTCTTTGTTAACTAACAATTTTATTTTTTCAGGCAAAAGAAATCAAGGAAAATGTCGCAGTACGTGCGATCCACTTTTGGATCGGCTCAAACTGCGATCCAAGTGTCTCCGGAGCAGCAGCTCTCCGGGCAGCTGAGCTGGACTCGCGGATCTGCGCAACAGCACTGTTTCGCGAAACCCAGGGTCGCGAAAGTTCGCGATTTTTGGCTTACTTCAAGAGAGACATCGTGATAGAATTTTTTCACGAGAAATTACCGTCGTGTACGCTTCACCGAGTCAGCGGTTTGGTGATACCAATTTTAACTGAAATCGAGTCGGTTGACTGGAAACATTTCACTTCGAGGGATGTCATGTTGATAGACATCCAAGCTAGGTATATTCATTTTTGTTAGTAATTTAAATTATAAACTCCGAAAGTAATTTTTAAAAGTTAAATTATAATTATTTCTAAAAGTAATGTTTATTTTTGCGAATAAGTTCTAAATTATGTTTAGAACAAGTAGAGTAGTTTATTTTTCCAAGGGGCCAATTATGTGATTGTTTTTCCATATAATTGCAGAGGTGTGGTGTATCTCTGGATCGGATCGTCTGCAGATCCGCTTCACAAAAGACACGCGGCACACCTGTTGCAAGAGAGAAAGAAAAATAATAATGCCCGAGTGTTCGTTGTTGACGATGGCTACGAGCAAACTTTGCAAGGCGAGGCTCGAGAACTGCTGCACCAAGTTTTGAAGCCATCTAGCAGAACTGTCTTTCCCGATCGTCAGCGTTCTATTTTCGTTCCACAACCCATCAAACTTTATATCTGCAATGAACAGAATGGAAAATATAAAGTATTACAGCAAAAGCATATACATAAATCCTGACATTTTTCACGAAATTATTTTAAAATTCTAATAACCCTAGAATACATTGATCTTTTTTTTACACTGTTGGAATCTTTTCCGACAAAAAATTGTACGGATATTTTACACTTCTTTCTTGGAGAATCACCTTAACATTTGTTGCAGAATATCTTTATAGAAAAAGAAATATAATGTAATGCACATAAAATGCAGTCTTTAAAAAATCATACCTAACAGTGTAATCATAAAAAAAACAAACTAATTTCACTAGAGTAAAGTGTAAGAGTTGTACTTAAGGAAAAAAATTGCGGTTAAAATCACTTGCAAAACTCTTCATTTTTCAACTTAGGAATTTACATTATTTATGTATCTAGGGACTAGGGTGGTCCTTAAGGGGGCAAGAATTTTAAAAATTACGCCCCGTCTTTCAGCTTGTTTCTAAATCCCGAAAATCATGAAACACGTTGGTCCGAGTCATTTTAAATTCAAATATTTCGTTTTCAAGTAAAATAATTCAGGTAAAACTTAAGACCATAAGAAAAATGACCCCATCGGTTTATTCTAGGGTTAACATATTTTTATTACTATTATTAATGATTAAACATTTTGGAATTCAGGTTGCTGAGCTAAAATCCGGACCAATTTTTCACTCCGATTTGACCAGCAGTAATGTTTACCTTCTGGACCGAGGCGAGGTGGGGGTTTGGGCCTGGGTGGGTTCCAACGCGCATTGTCGGGAGCGTTTGGAGGCGATAAGAAACGCACGTGGGTTCATTAAAAAGAAGGAGTACAGTTGCTCCGTTCCTGTGGCTCGGGCTTTGGAGGGATTTGAGCCCCCGGAAATGAAGGCTCTGATTCGTGGGTGGGAACGAGTCAGAACCACCCCAATAACTCTTCCGACCAACTTCGACCCGGATTACATGAACGAGAGACCGAAAATGGCTGCGGACTGCCAGCTGGTGGACGACGGTTCTGGGGAGAGAGTGATCTGGAGATTTTTCAAACAACAGGGTCTGATTCCGGTTGATGATAATGGGATCTTCTACGCTGGAGCGTGTTACATTATTAAGTACAAGTATGGCCAGGGGAGGAGAAGCAAAACTATAGTGAGTCTGCAGTATTTTTGTGTTTATATTTGTCCTGAATGTATTCATTTTGGTCAAATAATTATTTACATTTTGTGAATTTCAGGTTTACTGTTGGGAAGGAGCTCACTCGGTTTGTGCTGACCGAGAGGCTGCCTTAGACGAAGCTTGTAAGATGGCAAAAGACAACTCAGCTCAGTTGATGAAAGCTTGCCAGGGCTGGGAACCTCCACATCTGCTGCAGATGTACAATGGGAAATTGCGAATACTTTCTGGGGAACACCGAGAAAGACGTTAGTTTTTATTGAAATTACTATTCTGTTAAAGCTAGTTGATTTTTAATACTAGAACTGCCAGAAAATGTGTACTCCTAGAGTTACAGTAGTCTGCCAATTTATTAGGGACACTTAGAAACTGTGAAATATTGGTGATTTTCAAAGTCTCACAACTTACTTTAAATGTTACACAAATTCAATTGTGATTAAAGCGTTTTAAAGATTTTTTTGTCCACTTTAGATTTATTTATTTAATTTTGTCAAAAATTCACTTTGGAGGGTTATTTTTGATCCTGGAGAATATGATGTTGGTCAAGCGAAAATTCATTAAGTTTGACGCGCTGTAATTTTGTAACACGTTAGGTTACAAATGAGACCATTGATTTTTAGTAAACTTTGTATTTTTACCTGCAAAACAAGCTAAAAACTAGAACTTTCGATCATTTTTAACAAAATTACAATAATTTAAAAAATAGCTACATTTGGACCAAATTCGATATTTTCTCAAAGATGTGAAAATCTAATTTTTTAATTTAGTTTTTCTTAAAATACTTGAATATATTGCAAAATGGCTGAAAATAATAAGTTTCAAGAAATGTCAAACAAATCCGTTAAAAATTGAAACTTTTATGAAGATTTTAATTTCAACATGGAATACATTTATTTGTACCGTTGGTAGAGCTCTAGTTAAGTAATGTATCATGTTGCAGCGCCAAAACAGTATTTAGTCCGGATTTACGGATCGGTGCCTTACACTTCAAAAGCAGTGGAACGTCCACTGAAAGTGAGCAGTCTGGATTCCGGCGGAGTGTTTATATTATTTTGCGAAAACCCGGTGGTCTGGTGCGGAAGTAAAAGTACCGGCGACGCGAGAGAGGCCTCAAGACGATTGGCACCGATTACAGCGCCACTAATATCCGAAAGCAAAGAGGATGATGAATTCTGGAGCCAAATCGGAGGTAGACTGATTTATTAAATAAAATTTAATAATAAAATTACTGATTAATCTTTTGTTGTTCAGGTCGAGGAGATTATGGAACAGAGTACATTGAAATACCCGAAGAAACCGACAAACGTCTTTACCACTGCCAAATCGAGGATGACAAATTTATTGGTTCGGAAATTTTGGGGTTCTCTCAAAGCAGTCTTTTGCCTGAGGCTGCATGGCTGCTGGATGCCGGTACAATTATTTGGATCTGGATCGGCAAGTATTCCGGAATTTCGTCCTTCAAGGCTGGAATCAAATTTGGAACCACCTTTTTGTACAGCCATCCGACCAGTCGTCATCGGAATACAACTATCTGTATCATCGAACAAGGTTTTTGTTACTTTAATAATAAAAAAATGACTACAAAAATATGATACGATTTCTAATATGGTTTTTTTCATTTTAGGTTCAGAACCAGCGACTTTTATAGGCCTATTTGACAGTTGGAATCACAATCTTTTCTGCGACTACTGTTCTTTTGCAACTCTTCGATCGTTATTGCAAGAACAAGAGCCAGAAAATTATAATATTACCCCGATAAAACTCATAACTGGTTTCAATAATTATGTCAAATATCCGATAAAAGTACTCAAAGACAAACCGGAAAATTTGCCAAACGGAATTGACGTTTCTCGCAAAGAAATGCATCTGACTTTCGACGACTTCGTGTCGATTTTCAAAATGGAGCCGGCTGATTTTGAAACGCTACCGGCCTGGAAGAAGCAGCGACTCAAACAGACCGCTGGACTGTTTTAAAAAAAAACTTTGCTTTTCTTACTTTTTAACTTAAATTAATATTTAAACTTCGACATAACTGTGTATCAAACAAGATTATATGTAGTTGAAAAGATATTTATAAATTTTATATATTATATACAAAAGACCATCTTTGTGTGATTTTTGTCATTACTTTTATTGTTCACCATAATTACCTTAGATTGATACAAAAGTTTTATTTAAAATCAAAATGACTGAAAATTGTAATAAAGAAAATTTATTTTCAAGAGGAAACGTCCATCGCGTCGTCGCCAATTCGACGAATCGACTCTTCTTCAACGATAATCGGTCTGGTTTTCACTTCAAGAACGGCAGTGGTTCCGCGTTTGAATTTATAATTCTGGCTTTTTACGCCTTTTTCACAGGACACTTCGTAGGGCTGAAGCACTTCCACCGAATTCTTGCGCATCACACAAAGGTCCACGTGGGACCCGGACATTGAGTCGTTGTAAATACCACCTCGGATGGCATTGGCTACTAATTCTTTAGCTTCTTCTTCCTGCAAAATAAATTTCGATTTCAAAATAAAGTTATTGTTTAATTATTTAAACTACAAGTCAAAAGTTTGGGAAATTCTGAAAACGTATTTCAAAAAAACAATAGAATTAAGCAAAGTAAGTTTTTGAACCCAAAAAAAGTATTTTTAATTATCTGCATAAATGACGAAATTATTTTGTTAAGAAGTGATCAATAAAGTTTAACGTTTTTCCCAAACTTCAGTGCACTGAGAATAGTGTAAACGAGTGACTCGTTTATCCGACACGACTGAGTCATTTATGAAAAAAATTTAGTTACAAATGTTTGCAATAAATGAATCAGTGATGTAGCTACATGTATAGATTGTTTATAAAAAAACGACTCAATCGTTTATTTCGAACGAATGTAATGAACGACAGATTCATTTGTTAAAACGTGTCGCCTATTTAGTGTACACGATTCAGTCGTTTTTAACACAATCTTTTATTACAAATGATTGATAATTTGCATTCCAAACCTGTCAAATAAATGAAACACGTGCATATACTAATAAATTATTTTTTAATAGATAAAGTTCTGGATTAACTCAACCAAAATGGTTAAAATTAAAAATCAAAATGTCAAGCCTATTTCTATCTAGTTTATAGCAAATTTTATCTATTAAAAAATAATTTATTAGTATGTGCACGTCATTCATTTGTTCGACAGGTTTGGAATGCAAATTATCAATCGTTCGTAATAAACAATTGAGTCGTTTTTTTATAAACAATCTATACATGT
>JABFPM010004052.1:0-13288 GCA_022817325.1 Idris sp. 1 HC-2018 | reverse complement strand
TTCCCCCCCCCCCCCTCTCCCCATTATTTCAATTTAATTTTCTTAATATTTATATTTACTGATACAATTTAGTGACCTAAGTTTATAACATCTAAACAACAGAAATTGAAAATATTTGAAGTTCAATTTAAATAAACTTTTGAATAATAAAAAAATTATAATTATATTATTTTCTGCCTTAGTAAGATTTGTAATAATTTTCTAGTTTTTTATTTTTTTCGTTTGAGTTTTTCAGATATAGTAAATCGCATTTTGACGATTTTTATTTATGTTATGAAAGTATTTTTTGAACTATTACATTTTTTCTTCTTTTTTTTTCTTTTATGTTAGGAAAAAATCATTTTTCAAATTTCTGTTTAAATTAAGTTTTAAGTAAAAAATAATGATTGTTTTTAAATAAAAAATTATACATGTTTTTCAAAACACATTATTTTTGTAGAAAATTTTAATTTAATTTAATTCAATTTTTATTTAATTAGAAATTGAATTAGGTGTTCCTTTATCCCAGAAGACGATCATGTTAGAGTTATGGCAATCTTGTAAAGTCCATCGCTCTGCGGAACCTCGTTTGTGTTTAAGCATAAAAGACAGATGAAGAAGCACCATGAGTCCGAATCAACTGCAGGCAGAATAGCTCTGTCAAAACTCCGCAAACTGCAATTGCTGACTCATAACTAAGTTAGTTATACCGTCGTCTAATAGACATTCCAGGGTTTTACTAAATCTCATTCACAAAATTACCGTACCGTCGGGTGACTTAACAGAACTCAACCCGATTTCTATAGAAAACATATGGTCAGATTCGTCTCTTGATTCACTTCAAGTAGTATGAAGTCGCTTTTCGTCCGACAGATTTATCTGACGTCATTAAAAGCGATTGGTTTCCAACACAATTTTCCCCTGAGGATAAATCTCATTTAACAAATTAATGTATTTTTTATAAATTAATTACATACATTTTAGACAATTTAGAATAAAAAAATACTTTATGAAAGCTTCTTTCACTTCTAAGTATTCCGAGAGAATCGAAAAAAAAATTCTTATAAATCAAGTGACATATTCAGTGCGATTTCAGGGGTTTGAAAGCTTCGTACTTTGACCTCACAAGGTGGAAGTAATGGAGCGAAAGAGTGTAAAACTAAAATCTGCGTGTAGTGTGCTGCAAAGAGAGAGCTTAACACAGAACGTGAAAAAAAAGAAGTTCTCGAGAAAAAACTTTTAATATGAAAATCATAAAAAGTGAATTAAGGTTTTTGTTATATATAATTGTATGAATTACTTTTTTAATTTGAAACAAAAAAAAACTTTCAATATATATCACGTGAATTCTTACGTGAGAATTTTTAAGTTAAAAAAGTGAGTGGATTTGAATGAAAATGTTGGAGAACTATTTTTCATGAGCACCAAAACTTTTGTTCAATTACCCTTTTGGTCAGACTCACCTTGAATTTTTACACAATCGTTACGTGAATCATAAAATCGTACCTGTTAAACTGTTGACAAGTTTTACAATTTATTGCAAATAAGTTTTTGATAAAATAAGTTACATTTAAAAAAATCAAAATTTAACAAAGAAATTTCCTCTTCTGATGTTTTGCATCTTCATAACAATTTTTTTTAAATCTTTATAAATCTTGTTTTTTTCATTTCATTTAATAAATCGTTAGCAATATCGTCACGAATTTGCGAATGTTAATTAAGCCGTAAGAGTACTTAGTTTGCCTAATTCGTTGGCTTTCGTGACGACAGCATTCACCTTTTTTTCATATCTTATTTGTTGAAGTTAACACTGAAGCCTTGAAGGAAAACGTTGTTGGCACCTCCGCTATTTAGTCTCAGAGCAAGTTATGTTCTAACTAAGACTAAGGCTGCCTTATTTATGACTCTAGTTGCAACTTGAGTTTCAATGTACGTGCTCTCTCACTCTGACTTAGTAGGCGCCTTTTTCTAAGTGCCTCCATTTTCTTTAGCAGAAACACGTACTCTTCACATTAGACTCTTTAATAATTCAACAACAGAATAATAACATGTTAAATGAGCAAACAAACAGTAGATGTTAATTAATTGATTTAGAAAACCGTTATTCAGATTTTTTACTTTCTTTTTTATACAAGTAACAGGAACAAAAGCTAATTAAATGTGCAAAGCAAATTAAATTTGTTGACAAGTAACACAAATTAAAGGCAAAAAGTATAAAAATGAGATATATTCATAAATTTTGTTCGAAATGAAACGCCAATACTATTCAAGATATTTTTTTCACGAGTTCAAAGAACTGTAATGAATGAAAGATCGAAATGTAAAAAAATATATATAAAAGGTAATAACAGCGGAATTTCGCATTGAACAAAAGAAATGTCAAAGAGAAATTGAAATCGTATCGATGATTTTCACTGCTGATTAATTTAAAGTACGATCTTATATTAATAACCTTAATTAAAATGTATCATATATTAATAATAATAATAATAATTTTTTTTTATTTTAGAATACTGAAATAACAATGAAGTATTTAATTCTGTATCATAGAAAGATTTAATTAAATTTATTTTAAATATTAAATTTCTTTGTAAATTTAATGAATTTCATTAATATTTTTTTCAATAAAAATGTTGTTTGATGTTTATTAGTATTTAATACATTTATTCTGCAACAATTTTCTTGCTGCAATTTTGTTTCGGTTAAAAAAATATTTTCCATCAAATTAAATCAAAATGTATATTTATTTACTAAATTGATGGATATTAATATAAAGAATTTATTTGTCTAACTTTTTATTGTTAAAAACTGAATTTGGTTTTGATTTTACTTTTATCGAGCAGAAAAAAAATCTCAACGATTTGAATTGAAAAAATTAATCCAGCAACCAAACCTGTAACGAAATTAAGAAATTACAGGAATCTTTCAACCGTGAAAAATTTATACTACCAAAAGAATATTTCCACTTTTTTTTTATTGACTTTATTGTTGAAGTATATTTTTAGTTTTACTTTTTATTTGCAAAATAAAGTTATTATCTTGCATTTGTTTGTTTGACAAACGAGAAGCAATTTGTATATTTGTTTTTTCCTCGACAAAAAGCATATATTTAATTCTCTTATTTCGAAGTTGAAAAACGATGTAAAAAATTGTGTAATTGAAATTCAAATCTGGATCATTAATTAAACGTATTTTAACATGATATATCGACAAAAATTTTATGCATACATTGAAATCAATTATGAGAAAAAAAGAAGGAAGACCATTGTTATCAACGTAACAATAAAAAATTTTCCGTTTAATTTACAATAAAAGTTTAATATACACGCAATATGTGCTGTACTTAATGATGATAAAACGTGCGTGCAGGTATACTGCAATGGCTTTGAATATTATAAACTACAGATATCGATTTCTCACTGGAAATATAATGTGGCCCTAAAATTTAACAGAATTTTTTATTATTATCCAAATCCATCAAAGCACACTATACAGCTTATGAATTATATGTTTAATATGAAGCTAAATTAATTAAAATTTTTGTCAATTTGACACAAATTTGTGCCATTTTACATTTGAACAATCACAAGAGAATTTCTCTGCTGGTACAAGCTCAATTACACAGCTGACAAGTTGCAACATTCAATTACATGACTATTATTACAAGCAAAATAACATATATAAATTTTAATAATTTTCTCCGCATACGCAAACTCGACAATCTAAGTGCAATTTGTTTTATTAATATTTCATTACAGTTTTTAATTGCTTTTACAGTATATGTAGATTTTTGTATAAAAGTTGTTAACTTCTTTTGGCAAAATTTTTTTACCACATAGTTTTTACCACAACCTTTTTTAATGTGGTTTCAGTTTATTTTGTTGAACAAAAAAGTTAGAGGTGCTGTAGAAAAATTGCTTATAAATTTTCGTTAAATGTACTTTATCATTTGAAACAATTAGCTTTTTAAACACGTCTGAAATTTCCATTGAAAGTATAGTGAGTACATACATTTCGAAATTTTAACGTTTATATAATTGGATTCAACTACTTTCCCTTCGACTCGCTTTCTCGGAAGAAATTTCATCCCTCGTCGACTAAGTTGACAGTCCACTTTTATTCCGCAACAAAATTGAGTTACATTAACTTTCGCTAATAATTTAATAACTTTATTCTGCAGCTGCATAACTATGCATGCCTAAATAATATATGTATGAATAATATATAACTTGGAAATGCTCGTTGAAACATTTTTGAAACTCAATTTATTATAACTCTTATTATTTCCCATTTAAGCCCATACAAAATTGTTCGTTTTATTGTATCGTTCAAAATTATTGAATTTGTACACTTTGCAGGTGGAAATGAAAGGAATTTCTGGACCAATTGAGTTCAAAGAAGGACGCAGAATTCAATTTAAGCTTGATTTACTTAAACTCAAACAACACTCTCTGGTTAAGGTAACATTTTTAATTTATCATACAAGAAATCATACAGATTTATATGAAAAAATTATTTTCCTTTTTCATCAAGGTTGGTGAGTGGCGTCCTGGTGCTGGTATCAATGTCACAGACAGAGCTGCCTTTTTTGATTCAGGATCTACGAACGTGACACTGGTAGTAATAACAATTTTGGTAAGTCACGAATCATCAAATTTAAGTTTTACTTTTGTTCAAGTAAAAAAGTCATATATGTGACAAAATTAGAGTTACGTCATACTTCTGTTATACCAACATAATGGACCACATTAACACACGTACACATAGTTGTGTAGTAATAATGATAAATTATCTTTCATAAATGTATATGTATCAAAACCTGTATACGTTATATAATCATAAAAAAAACGAATTTTGTTTTTGTTCATCCACAGACATACATTTTATTCATTTCGTCACATATATCTTTTTTACATTCCACTCATTGTTTCCCAGTGAATCGAAATTCAAGAAAAAAATTTTGAGCCATTATAAAGGGAAATCATCGCTGGTTTTTCACACTTGAGCGATAAAAAAGCAGCACACTTATCATACACAAGCACACATTTGGATATACAAAGAAACGCTATTAGAAAGATAAAGTGAGTAGAGTTTGAAAAAAAAAAAATTAAAACGAAGACACAAAAAAGTTTAAATGGTCGTCGGTTCAAATTAATCATAATGCATTCACAAACAATCTCCGGAGAAGTTAGCGCAGGAAAAACAGCTCAACGAATGAGTATAAATCACGAATATTTATCTAAATCATAAAATGATCTCCTTTATGTTAAAAGCATAATTCAGCTGTGTAATCTCTTAACAGATCACCAGCGTCTCACATTTTCACATATATAAATGTTGCGCTTTAAATTAGTCCGCTCGTTTAAATTTCAAGCTACAACTTTTGCTTTTATTTGTTTCTTGATTTTTGTTTGTATACCCAAGTGGAAATTTTCGTTATACATTTCTTTTCTTTTTTTGGAAAATTCATCAGGGATTTTATTCGTCGTTGATTTGCGAAGCAACTTTCGATTGATACTATTGTAAATTTATCTTCCAGTACAAGTAGTTTGGTAAATACATAGTATTATATTTTTCCAACTTTAGTTTCTATACTTGGGTGTCCCTTCATGAACAAAAGACAAACATAAGTTGGAAAAAAGGGCGTGACGAGTGAACTCCAAAGTTTTGTACTTCAAGAGCAATTAATACTTTCGTTATGTAGGTCAGCCGAGTAGACATTTTTCAAATTAAAAAACTATAATTTACAAGAAATATATTACGAGGTTTATCTTATTTGAAGATAAAGACAAAAAAAAAGTTATTGATTTTTTATTTTAATTTATGGTAGATTTCATCTTTAAGTTTAATTTGATGTTAATTATATAGAGTAACGAGATAAATATTTTTGGCAAACTTTGAGCACGTTATAATCTAAAAACAGTAAATTCTAAATTCAAACATAATTCAAATGAAGAAATAAGTCAAAGTGTTCGTAGCAATAAACTTTGTACAAACAGAGATGGAAATTTAATGACAGTCAAAGTGCAAACAAGAATGAGACCGCATTATTAAAATATTTGTGTGACTTTAGCGAGCATAAGCTGTATAAAATTTTGCAAACACATTTCTGAAAGTTGCCGCAAACATTTGCCGTAATTTTGATAGCTCGGATGCGTGTCGTTGGACAAAAATTAAATGTAAATATATACAGTTGTGATTAAGCTTGTTACGGTATCGAATTAGAAACAGATTCAAATAATCATTATTCAAACATTTATCGTCAAACATTGTACCATTTTTTATACCAATTTGCATTTGTTGTTTTAATGATTACACATTATTAAGGATAAAAAAAGCTAGTTGAATTCAGCCTTGAATAAAATCGATACACATGTTTTAATTTGAATAATAAGTTATTTAGAGGAATCTAATTATTGGAATTAATTCAATTTCGTTAATTGTTTCAATTTAATTAAACGTAATCAGAGTGTACCTTCAAACTCAATCGTGCATTTGTCTTTAAAAAACGAGTTTTCATTTAAATCAGTTTTTTGTACGGTTAATTGAATTTTTATTGCAAAACTTTTTCAACGTTAATTTACAAAAAGAAGTTTAAAAAAGGTCATGTAAAATAATTTTAAATAACAATTTTTTTAACAACTATTGAAATAATGTAAAAATATTTGGACAAGTTTCAATTCAAAATTTGTTCTAAAATTAATTCAGCTGCTGCTAATTAGTGATTTTTTTTTATTATTTCAATAAATGTGCTATCAGTTACAGCTTAGTTAGTTATATACAGGTTTTGAGGGTTAATTGATTTTAATTAGCCCAATGTACTTTGTGGTCGTTCCTGAATGAAACAACTAAATTTCACTGTCTTCACAAGTAATGACCAAAGTTTACCACATCTTATCTGTTATAACTAGTCTTGACCAAATACACCATCTAATCTAATTTCTTATAGCAGTACAACACCCCTAAAACTCAAACAATAAAACTCTATCCACATTGATTTCATCTTTATAATAAGACAAAAAAACTGCCTCAACAATAATTTGCCTAACAAACAAGGCAGAATTGCATGCAAATGTTTGTTAGGGATAATTTTTTAATTTTCACTTGGGTATCGATGTCTTAAATATTTTGTTCGCCATTTGAAACTGTCCCCACAATGGTTGGGCGTACGCACTGTTTTGCGCGCGTAACATGCAGGAGACCCCGTACATGATGATGCATCAAGAAAAGAACTACACGGGAAATTCGCGCTTTTACGGTTTCTGTGTGGACCTATTGGAAGCAGTCGCCAGGAAGGTAGGATTCTCGTACCACCTGGAACTGGTACCAGACCAGAAATACGGCGCAATGGACCCGGAAACCGGCGAGTGGAACGGCATCGTTCGAGAACTCATGAGACATGTATGATTTGGTTTGTTTTTATTTACATTTGTCGTCTGTCGACATTGATTAACACACACATTCACCAGTCCATTGTAAATATCGCATTCTTAATTTGTGTGTCTACAACTTTCTTTCACAATCTTTGTCTTTTAGTCTTTCGAGTTTCCAATTCAATTTCATATGTTTGTGTATATCCAGTTGCAAATTTGAAACATCAATTTCCAGGTAAAACTAAACTTGTCCAAGTGAAAATGTAAATATTACCCATTTGCAAATTTGTACTTGAGTATACCTACTAGCAGAAATCTGCCTTACCGACATATTTAGATTCCTCATCTAAAAATGTCTCACCAGTGCAGCTTGAATTTGTTCATCTAAAAGATCATTTTTATCAATTTCTGCTCGTAGGTGTACCATATTTAACTCAAAATTCAGAGTTACAAAGACTTTTACTTGGAAATTGAAAATATTGTTTCCAGTTGCACAATCCTGGATTTATAGTTGTGCATCACCACTACTCTGTAAATTAAGTGTTTTGCTTCTCCTTCTCCTAGTTTATCATTAGTTATATACCTATACTAAAAACTATAATAAAATAATAACGATAGTATAACATTATAACTTCTTCTGTGTGCACGTGTATCATTGTGTCTGAATTTCGGTTATTGAAACCACAGAAAAATTGTAAACATTACTAATTAAAGCATGGCTAAGTGGAGATCAGACAGAATATTTATAACAAAAGTTTTTATACATTGTCTTGTGTTCCAGTTCTGTTTAATTAAAAAAAACAAACACATGAATAGTTGAAAATTGGAGTTTAGACAGAAGTGGTAAAGTGACAATGCATAAGGACTGAGGTTGCAAAATGTATATGTGGTTATCTGCACTCATCTTCTCGCACTATCGACGAAAATCGTAGCCCCTGGGAGCATCGGTAATAGTCGATCGTGGATTAATCCGTTTAGCCGATAATCAGCATTGTGTACACGTACGTGTGTAGAGTTCCATATATTTGCGATAGTAAATGGGCGTACGTACGTACGTTGTAAATACCAATTAAACAAGCGTACAGTTGGCGACAGATTACACGATCCCGACTGACACCAACAGGTAACAAACCAATTCGGACGAGCACACGTCCGCTCTTTAAATCAACTTTAAACTCGAGTCATCGTCGTATAATAAGAATTTCTGAATTCCGGCTTTGATTAGTTTTCCCACAAACTACGTACGTTTAAGTATTATTATACAAGAAATTACGATTTTGATTAGAATTTCAGAAGAGTAAAAGATTTTCAATAAAAAGTTATTTGAGGGAATATAATTAACCAAAGAATACACATTTTTTAATTTGTAATCTTCACAAATGTTTGCCTGAAATTGTAGATCATACTGAAAATTAAATGAAAAAAGTTGATTTAGTCATAAAACAAAGTTCTACGTTTTTTTGCTGCTGCAAATAGTTTAACACTTAATTAATCCCAAGTTTTTAATTGCAAAAGATAAACTAAAGTTGTATGAGGGTAATACGATGTATTATTCAAATCGTGTACCAAAGGAATTGCATTACCTTGTTCGTAATCCATTTTTAAATCTCTTAATCATTCTGTTCTCACATATATATATACCGATGGAAATTTTCACGTTGCAGTGTTGCACAAGCAGCACAACTTCTCCATTAGCGCTTTATTTTTAAATTTCTCTATTAATTTAATAGCAACGTGTTTTGCTACGATTCAACAGTTGTAACTAACTCAATCGAAGAAGCCTCTGGGCGATCATTTTCGGATAACAAAGCACGTAAACTCGGTACTTAAGATGGATTTATCAAAACCCTGCTGCGTTTTTAATAAAACCCAAATCATCAGTTAATGGCATACAAAAAATTAATTAACAATCACAGAAAAGAAGCAAATCAGTATATTAATAAACTTACAAATACCTACCAAAAATCGAGTTTGAATAGTTAGTTAGGGTTGGACATGAAATTTCGTTAATTCTTAGAATACGAAGATTACCATAATCTTGGTCCAAAGTAACCAGTATTTGTGAACACAAATTCTGTCACTCGTAACAAAGAACAGGTTTGTTGTCTTCGGCATGCAAATTTTGGGTCTTTGATACGAGAGCGGAACGCGCGGAGTTTGAATTTTCCTTGAACGCGTCGCTAAAACTTGACACACGCGATTCGTTTCGTTAAACAGAACACGGCTGAGTTAATGCACAACGCGCATCGAGAGTATGATGTATATATTGCATTGTTCTTGGATTCTGTTACTAGTTTCATATATCAATTTTACGACATCATTTATACCTGAGCAAGTTGTGCGGTTAAAAGTTATCTCACTCAGCCATGGTGATGTTTGTTCGAAATTTAA
This sequence comes from Idris sp. 1 HC-2018, assembly GCA_022817325.1. NCBI lineage: Eukaryota > Metazoa > Arthropoda > Insecta > Hymenoptera > Scelionidae > Idris > Idris sp. 1 HC-2018. Next base: position 3,545 of record JABFPM010004052.1, on the reverse strand, counting down.
TTTTCAAAATGAATTTGCAGATTGGTGACGAAAAAAAAACGGAAGTATGAGAACGGGAGTTTATGACATTTGTCCATTTAAGTTGTGTTTTGTTTTTTCATTGATCAAAGCAATAATCAATCTCGTTTGAAAAAATAGTAATAATTTTTTGCCAGTGTTTGCTTTCATGACCTTTTATCAATAAAGATTATCATTTAATCTAAGCTTGACGTCGTTATTGAAAGCAGATTTAATTGCTTGTAATTACTTTTTATTATATTCTTTAAGTTCTTTAGAATGACAATACATTTGTATTTTATATTAATGCAAGAGTTAGTTTTAAAATGTACAAACTAAATTTGTACCAGCCTGAGAAAAATGCAAACGAAATTTAAAATTCATTTGAAAACATACTGAATATACTCTATGGCTATATATTTGTAAATTTTAATAACGTATAGAATAAGAATAAATAGTTATTGAAATAGAAAAGTTATAAATAAAATTTGCACTTGAAACTCTGAACTTCACTGTTATTGAAACTTTTCTGTACGGTGTATATGCCAAAAGTAGAAAACTGTTGTAAATATTGGCTCAATATATTCATTACTTGTAATGGAAATAAATCCGGGATATATTTAACTTTTCTAAAAAGTAAAATAAAAGAATTTAATTTAATAGCTATTAGTTTTGTAAGATTTCAAAAATGTTATCACAGACGTTTATTTCCTGAAGAAAAATTGAAATATTTAATATAATCACCAACTTATTATTTGGACGAAAAATCTTCAGAAGGATTAAGGAACAAAGTGATAACAGCGTATAATTTATAGCATATTATGAGAAAAATGCTTTCACCAGATAAGACTTGATATCGCAGTACCGAAAAAAATCACCCGAATAATTTAAGCTAATCGTAAGCAAGATAAAAAGCATAAAAAAATCTGAAGTCCAAGATAATCATTGCGGTAATATCGAGCTGAATTATTCTATTTTCAGGCTGAAAAATTAACACTTCCTCAAATTTATCACTCCTTAATTGAAAAATAAAATTCATTCGAAAGCAAAATGTTTTTCAATTTTCTTCTTTATATTTATTGTTACATCTCTGCTTGTAGTTAATAAAAATTTCCAATTTGAGTAGTTACAAATTTAAAATATTCATGCCAATAAAAAATAACGAGGTTTGATTGTAAACACTGGAATTTGAAATTGAAAATCCTTTTTTTATCAAAACGACTTTTTTGCTTGAAACTGGAGTGAGATATATATATAAATATACTTTTTTCTATTTTATTTATTTGGAAAAAGCCGAACCTGTTGTGCTATCAGTTTGAAACAAAACTAGCCGGCTAACACGCGATATAACCCGAATCACAGCCGCGAAGCTGACTTTGTAAATCCCTTAGGAACAGCCATACGTGATGCTTAGAAGCCAGGGAAATTTCAGTGGAAACGCACGTTACGAAGGATTCTGCATCGACTTACTCAAGCATATAGCTCACATGGTTGGATTTACCTATAGGATCGAGCTTGTTCCCGATGGCAAGTACGGAGTTTACGATTACGAAACGGGCGAGTGGAACGGAATTGTTCGCCAGCTTATGGATAAGGTGAGTTCGCGATTTTAATCACCCTGACAAGCGACAACCCCGGCTAAGATCGACGTTACTGGACGGTAGGAATTTGGGCGGATGTCAGAAAAAAAATTATCAGCACATTTCATATTTCATTTTGTGTTCTTACTAATATAACTAATGGCACGTAATTTGTCATCAGATTTTCTGTACATTATTGAATAGATGAAGAAAGAAAACGCTGGGATGATTAAGATTAAAAGATACTTTTTTTTAATAGTAATATGGACTTGAAAAAAATGTACTAACTAGGATTTACAATTTGAGGATGATTGTTGTTTAATAGGTCAGGTTTTTCGTTGGAAAGAAAATTCTTAATATATTAATTTTAAGAATTATGTATTTATGCCAAATTATAAAATGTTTATGAATAATTGTACAAGATTATTTAAAATGTTTATAATTAAATTTTTCTTCCATTTTTTTAATTTCTAAATTTTATATACAATTTATATAGGTGATCAATCTAATACTTGAACAAAAAACAAAAGCAAAATTCTATTACTTGGAAAATCAATGCAATATAAACAACTAAGAAATTCAATTTTGTATGAATACTCTTTTCAAAGAGTCCCAGGTAAAAAGTAATATCATTTATATTCAATAGAATGTATACAAGAAAAAAATTGCAAATTTAACCAATATTGTTACAAAGTTCAAACCTTATAAGTTCGAAGATATCTGTTCAGATCATAAAAGTATTTATAACAAATTTGGCGATATATACAATTATAAAGTCTTTTTTCTGTATATTTCGGATATATTTTGTCATATTTCTACTTATTCAAAAAATTGTCTACACTATTTACATTTATTACATTTGTCTTTGGTATGAGTTCGCATATGAATTTTTAAATGCGAAAGTTGATTAAAAGATTTTTCACACTGTTTACAATATTGTAAGGTTTTTTTTCCATGTATAAATCCGTAGATGTCTTATCAAGCTGTAATTAAAACAGAAACATTTTCTACAGTATTGACATATATATATGGGAAATCAAAAGTATGAGTCACAAAATTTTGTGCCAAAGTTCCTTTTCGAGCAAAATGTAAACAAGCAATTTGTAAACAAACTACAAATGTCAAAATGTATCAATTTGATTATTTTTTTGCTAGTTTAGAACATACTTTGAAAATACAAACTGAATAAAAATTTGTCAATTTAAATAATTATTTTGAAAATTGGAACATAACCAACAAATTCATTGTGTCAAATCAGAAAATGCATTGACATAAGATTTCAAGTGTCAAAACATTCATTTTTTATTTTCTATTTTTTGAAACAATTTTTAAATAGATTATAAATAAAATATAAAAAAAATTATTTTCATTATAACCAATATTTAATACTTAATACTTGATTTCCAATTGATATATTTAAAAATGAGTGTTTTATAGTCAGCTGAAGCTATAGTGTCGCTTTTTGCTAAAGTGTCGAAATCAATCCCATTGTCTAGAATAATAATATTATTTTGTACCAATAAAATAAAAAAAAAAGCATATCCGACTTAAGTTTCAAATGTACATCATAAATATTATTTCTTTCATATAATTAATTAAATATTTTTTTAAGGATAAAATTACTTTTGAAAACTTCAGTAGTAGATTCATCCACTTTCCACCGGGTCAAAATTTCCTCCAAACCCATAGTATTTATTTAAATTTCTTATAATTAAAATATTTTAACAGATTTTATAAGTTCGCAGACCTGTCAAAATCGTTTTAAACGGGGTAAGTTTCAAAATCCCGACCGTTCTAATTTCATGACTTTTTCATTTGTTGATTCTAAAATGTCAAATTCTGATTTCCAATTGTTCACTTTACAACTGACAGAAAAAACTTCAGACATTTGCTTTGTAGTACGAAACGTCTTTATTTTGATTCTAAAAATGGGTTTATTTTAGTTAGTTTTTATATTATTGATGTTTG